>JADDOH010018208.1:0-15986 GCA_016648135.1 Agrypnia vestita
CCCCTTAAAACTAGTTCATCTACGCCGTATAGTGATATCACTATCACTTGCAGACACAAACGATATAATTACAAATATGCTTGCCCACCTTGGTGGAAATATTCGCATTCGTATTCACCGAATAGTAGGCCTGATATTCGTATTCATGAAGGTAGTATTCGTTGCATCAAGGTTATTATATTTACAAGTATGTTCAAGTTCCCCCACCTTGGTGGACATATTCGCATTCGTATTCACCGAATAGTAGGCCTGATATTCGTATTCGTGGAAGTAGTATTCGTTGCATCAAGGTTATTATATTTACAAGTATGTTCGAGTTCCCCCACCTTGGTGGAAATATTCGCATTCGTATTCACCGAATAGTAAGCCTGATATTCGTATTCGTGAAGATAGTATTCGTTGCATCACTCTCAATAATAAAATCATATAGATAAATAATTACGGTCACTCATAAAAATACGATATTACTTATATTAAACGAACAAAACAAAACAATCTGTCATATAAGTGAATAACGTGATCACGGAAGACCGAAGGTTAACTACCCCTGAACAGACCGCGATCTGCCCACAATAGTGAAAAATGTTCTAGAAAACATTTCAAATATCTAATATTGAATGAATAAAAACAATGTCATATGAATAACTATCGCAATTAAGGAATATATACAATTCGAAACACGTCCTTATAAGAACTTGATAGGAACAAATCGTGTTTTCAACGATTGCCTAATGATACGCAATACAAACATGTAACGAGTGCAAATAAACCACACATTCATGTTTTAATAAAATAAATATAAAATCCAGATGCATTTTTAAAATATATTATTTGTGGGGAATTCCTCGTACGATTTGAATTTATATCACGCTTACAATCGTGATATCAAAACACATAATTAAATTCTCGTACTAGTTGAAACAAGTTCAGACAGCATTCGCGACATTGGCTACGCACAGCTCCTTCGCATACAGGCCGATAGTAAAATAATTAACCGCAATAGAAAACATAAATGTGTTCCCCAGCTGAAGACCGGCCGTATCTAAATTAACTATCTCTCTACAACATGTACAATTCGAAATACGTTTTATAAGAATTTGTTAGGAACAAATTGTGTTTAGAACGGTTGCCCAATGACGCAATAAAAACATGTAACGAGTTCAAATAAACCACACAATCATGTTTTAATAAAACAAATATAAAATCCAGATGCATTTTTAAAATATATTATTTGTAAGAAACTCCTCGCACGATCTACACAAATCATATAGAAATCCGTGTATTCAATCGCCAGTATAGATAACAAAGCATTCGTTAGCATAAAAATACATCCGCCCTGAAGAACCTCTCGCACATTCCGAACCTCGCGACATTGAATATACATAATTATACTGAATTTTAAAACCCACGAACAAACACGAAACACCCTTCGTCAGTAAAGTATTCCATTTTAAAGCCTTTATATCTTTGGTAATATATGAATATCGAATTTAAATGATTTTTCATATGAACAGCGACAGAAATATATATTTCATAAGCGTTATGCAATAATTCACAGTCGCCACATTACGATTTCTTGTACATTAAATCCGAAGCGCGTATAGTAATAATTATCACTAGGCCCAAAATACGTAACAAAACAATCCACAACATGTATCAATAATTGTTACGATCCAGAAAGTTCTAAATTGAATACACGAAAAAGGCAATAGAAATAAATAATATTGAAAATGCTTAGCTGTTCACTGTTCCAATTCTCTTTGAATTATTATCAACCTCTGGCTTTTCCCTCGATCCAGCCAAATTATCTTCCTTACTGACTCTCCTCGACAAAGCCTCCGCCGACCTTCAAGCTGAAAACTCAAGTGCCGCTTTCTAATTTGTAACGCCTAAAAATAGTCCCTATCTCTCGCCATCTTTGATTCCAACTCGCGTGTAAAAGTCAAAGTCTAACTCTGAGAAAGCCTCTGATTCGTCGAATTCGTTCCGCGAATCCACGTTCCTGATAGGCTAGATTCGGTGCTCACGGCCCGCGTCTGTGATTGGACAATCTCGTTAAACAAAATAACATAAAGCCTGCTTTACACGCCCGCGTGCAGAAATAATAAAGCTCGTCCGCACCTACCTATCCGGCAAAATATTTAATTATAGAGTATTTAACGGTTTGTGAAGCTTCTCTTTATTATAAACTTTAGCAGATAGATATTTTCGTATAATTTTTCAGTAATGTCTATTTGAATAGGCCAATATCGTTACAGCACGTTTAACAGAAATCTTTATACAAAATATAAGGGGAAGAATTAACTGAAATCTTAAATTGAATACGTGGCAGTTATTCATTTGCACGTTATAAAATTTTTAATAAAATATGTGGAGTATTAAAGCGAAGGCGGCAATGTCCTTGTGAGCTGTTTCTGAGATAAATACAAAAAAAATTAACTTCTCAAGGGAAAATCTCTGGAATCTATAAAACTTACGTATTATTGGAAACAATTGTCACTTTAGATTTCCTTTTATATTCATATTTTAAATGTGGACATTGCTGTCTGCTGCCAGCCAAGTAGTGGACATGATATGGCGAATGGTAGTTTTACAATTTGTTATTTGGAATTAATAGTATTAAATTTAATTTAGAGGGCATTTATTTATTTGGTCATCTGACAGGAAAACATACATACATGGTAAGAAAAGAATACAAGAAGTAATTATATGTCTCCCACAATTATAGGATGAAACATGTAAGACAATGATAAAGATCAATTTAATGTACATTAAATGCTTAACAAATGCAGGTTTTTCTGAATTTGCCGAACATCTAATTAATTTTAATCACACATTTAATAATAATACAGGGCCAAAAATTTTACATAAAAACGGATTAGGTTTGCGATTTAACGATCTAGAAGCATTAGAAATTATAAAGCTATCAATAATAATAGTCAAATAATAAATAAACAAATAAATTTATCTAATAGTCCGATTTTAAAGCTGTTCCCTCTATTTTCAGTTAACTCCTCCCATTCCCTCCCCCCACCTAGTTGACACTCTGTCCCTCTCTCTTTTTCTTTCCTCCTTTATAAATTTCTGTACCTAGATTAGTCTATATTGTAATTGTCCTGAAGAAGGTTGAGTCCAACCGAAACTAGTTGACAAATATATAGCAATAAAGTGGTTTAAAACATAGTATTTAATTTTTTCTTAAATGTCTTATAATGTCAAGCCACAAAGTGTTTTCTGCTTTGAAAAGTTTAAATTATAGTATAATTTTGGATTTGTCAAATTTTTAATGGTTTTTTCATACGTACTCTGAACTCAATCAACTCAGTAAGTTGTATGAAAATACTCCGACGCATCTGGTAGACAGGAAACCAGAAAACGATGAAGGGAGTATTGTAAAAACTTGGTTTTTATGGGTTAGTTTTTTTAAATTCCTATGTCGTTTTAAGTACACTTTTTAATTTGTCTGCATCTTGTTTTTGATTTTAATAATTTTATATACTTGGGACGTGTTTCGCATTATTTATTTATAAAGAGATCGATGACTCCTTTATAAGGCGAAACTTGTATCGAGTAGAATAAAAAATAACTTATTTTTCCATACGTGTTTTATATTAACCAATAAAATATCTAACAGCAAACTTACATGTTGAAAATTTTGAAAAAAAATGCAAATAAAAGTCCCAGACACAATCGGAGACTTTAGAACTACACTGTAGTAATAAAAAACTTGTTTCACTAGAGACACGGAATTTGATTATCAAGCAATCCATCGTTGCCTCCAGTTAGGAGTGATATCGGAAAATCTGATGTATATATTCAGCCTGCGTATACGACAATAATATGATAAACATGTTGGAGAATATTTTGTGCGAGACGTGAGATTTTTCCTCCATATTACGATCGTGCCTAGAAGTAGATCTAAATACAGTGTGTTTGTAAAATGACGTTTTAAAAATATAGAGGAATTTTATTAATTCGGCTTTTTTATTTTTTTAACACCGATTATTTTTTTAGTGTCTCTTAGCCAGTCAACTTCCACTTCATTCAATTTTGAATAGAAAGAATTGAAAAATAGGTTTGTGGATGTGAGACTTCTATAATTTATCGTTATAAAATAATAATCCCATAGTGGAAAAAATCAGTTTGATGATTTTGAAATAGCTAACTAACTAACTAATTAACTAACTATCACGCTGTTTTTCCGCAGGGGTAGGCAGAGAGGGTGGAACGCTATATTCTTCTATCTCGGCACACCACTTTTGCTTCGGCTACATTCATACATCTTCTCATGCAAGTTCTACGGTTGTTGAGGTTTTTAAAAAGGCCATCCTCCAATATTTGTGGTATTTGATCATGCCTCTACTTCTGGTGCCTTCAAAACTCGCCCCATATATTTTCCTAACCATCCTTTCCTCGCTCAAACGTTCTAAATGACCAAATCATCTCAGCACTCCTTTCTTTATTCTGTATAGGTACCACACTGCAGCCAGCATTACATTCACTTCTGATTTATTCATTCCTCACTCTATCGACCAAAGATTCTCCGCACAAGCGCCCTAGTGACTGCATTTCCATCGCATTCTGTCTTCTTTCATTCCTTTTTTGCCAATTCCGGGATTCACTTCCATAAATCAGAGTTGGCACTAGAACGCCATTATTTATCGCTATTCTCGCTTCTTTTGATGGGTTCTTATTGGCCGTAATCGTATTCAGAGAACCATTAACTTTGTTACCCACAGTCAATCTCCTTTAGATACCGTTCTCAGCCTTGCCGTCCCTACTAAACATACTTCCCAAGTACACAAACTCACTTTGAAATAACCTTCCATAATGTAGGTGCACGTATACTATTACCGAAAATAACATTATTTCAGTAATAAACTAAATTTTAAAGCAAATAATTGCATTTTCATCTACCTATTTTTAATTTCGCGCAAAAAGGCCCGCAGGTGTCATGGCGTCTATGTGACGTCAAGCCAAAGTAAACATTGCATTGTGTCTATGACAGCAAACAATTCGGTGACACGCTGATGGTTACTTATGCATGACGTCATTCGCTCTGACCGGTGTTTCAGTTAAAATGGCCGAATGCAGAATTTTATATTTTTATTTGGTTGAAAATCTTATTATTTCAATGTGTATATTAAAGGTGGATAATTTTTTTTAATTCTTTCAAAATATTTTCCTCTCTAAAATCACATTTTCTTTAATTATTTAATACTGTCATCAAACCTTTTGTGTTTTAGAGACATACCTACCTATAAAAATATTTTTTACACTGAAATATCGACAGTTACGGAGATCAGCGACATCAATATTTGCATTTTTTTTTGTTAAGCGTTAGACTCATTACAGTAACTTACATCGACTATTAAAAATTATTTAAATTTGATATATAACAAATGAAAGGACAAAACCTTTAATATATTTTTCATTTTTCTGCAAGGTTTTGATTAAGGTATATCATTATTTATTTTATATATATTGATGCAATACGTATATGCATATGCTAGGAGCTTTTCAGATTAAAACGAATAATGATAACGAATAACATAATCATGTGCCAATGACATGTACCACACAATGTCAGAGAAGTTATTTATTATTATCATAAATCCGATACAAGTGTGAAGAACAAACGATGTTTGCCAATGTTATGTCTAATATTTGTTTGTAAAATATTCACTGAAAACATTTCGTGAACAACGTGATTCGTGAAAACAAAACATGAAAACAAAACTGAGTAGCTTGTTGGTCTTGTGGTTAGGACACTCGCCTCGTGAGCCAAAGGTTGCGGGTTCGAATCTCAGCCCAGACTAGCAAGTTAGTCCTATTTTCATAGCACAAGCATTTAGCTTATTTTGAAAATAGTAAGAATATTGATGTGATACGTATTTCGTGTTCACATCTCTATTTAAAAAAAAAAGAAATAAAAAAAAAAGAAATTTCAATATAGGTAGAGATACAATGAGACTGCCGTTTAGAAGAAAAATCTCATAAAGGTACAATGTACAGCGCAGTGAAGATCTTAAACGAAATGCCAGAGAAAGTAAAAAAAAGAAAAAAAAGGTACAAATTTAAAATAAAGCTTCAAAAGTATGTGCTTTGGGAGTGAGATATATACAATAGGTCATAAAATGTTGTATAATTATAAATTGATGACATTATGTTTAAATAAGAGCACATATGAATATATATTTACATGTGCACTATTTTTAAGATAAATAAACAAGAAAAATAATAAAAAGCTATTGTAACGAGATGCTAAAAAGACTTACGCATCCCTGTCACTTGTCACAATACTATCGAAAAATCGAGAACGGCTTAGGGTGACCTACGATCTTCGGGAGGTGTTTGAAACATTCGAGAAACACCTAGAAATCAGCCTAATTCTAGCGAGTTACGGACAGACAGACATTCGAAATTAGGATAGTTGATATGGAACCTGATGAATAAATTTTAATCAAGGTATATTTAAGATGTCTCTCATAGAGACGAAATTATATTTTTTAATTAATGGAAAAGTAGGTACGGAAATCTTGCGGTGTTCATAGGGCTTAGGTACGACCTATCGTACGGCTGGCCTAAGTGATAACTTTACACAATGTAACGTTCACGATTTCCACAAATGATAGAATACCACATCTATCAATTTTTGGAAGTTGTATATATTTAAGTTTTACAACCCGCTTCATATATAGTGTCGTAATGAACATTAGCGCCATCGGCGTCCAAAGCTTTTTACAGTACCTCAATCAAATACAGATGTCACTGATGAGCAGGTGCGTGCAGCGGGAACATTGAAGCATGACTTTTTTGTAAACGTATAATTTGGAAAAAAAATAGAAATTAAATATTTATGCTACAGATTATTGTAATATATCAAGTATCTATATTATTGAAATTTTTTATAGCAACATCTTTTATATGTGTAATGAAGTTCCACCGAATTATTAACATTGCACTAGAATACGCCTGAAAAGCATTTTAATTCCTTTTTAGTTTTAAGGTATTATTCGGTACCATTCAGTAATTAATGCGTGCGAGAATTGGATGGAATTTTCTAGTGAATGTTAAATATTGTTACCCAGCCATAATAAGTTTTCACTAGTGATATATGTATTTCGAAATGATAATAAATGGTGTGACATCGAGATAAGTGGCCATTAATTTAGTTCGTTTCCAGTGACTTTGTGAATTAATTAAAATAATGAATAAATCGTTAATTAATTTTTTTTTTTAATTTTAAAAAAAATAGAGATGTGAACACGGAATACGTGTCACATCAATATTCTTACTATTTTCAAACTAAGCTAAGCGCTTGTGCTATGAAAATAGGACTAACTTGCTAGTCTGGAGTGAGATTCGAAGCTGCGACCTTTGGATCACGAGGCGAGAGTCCTCACCACAAGACCAACAAGCTACTCAAATAATAGCTACTTAATTAATTACTAGTGTTTTCATTTGCCTCCCACAGTCACGTCCCATATGTTCTTTATGAACAATATTTTGAAGATGACTACATAATAAACATAAAATGATTTATAAATTATAAATAATGTCCAGAACAAAATTTAGAATATCGCAAATCAACAAATTTAACTAAGAGATGTATTGAAGATCGACAAATTATTCGCATAGGATTGCTTCGCACGTGTGGAATGTGCGATATGACAAATTCGCCTTTGTATTGTCTGTAGTAAGATATACGATTCTCAACATTTATTTATTGTGAAATGCAGCCGATTATTTTGTCCATGGGATTCATTTCACACATAATAATCATTTTTTTTCTGCGCTGTTGTGTCAGTGTCCATATCTCACACCAATACAGAAAGATTGGGAATTTTTTTGAAAAATTTGTAAACATTAAATCAAGAAGAACTGCACATAATCGAGTAATTGCGCGGATGCACATAGTTCTAGAATAATTTTATAAAAACTAAAAATCGATAGAACACACGAAATTATACCAAAACATTAAAGAAATAACATTTCCTATATGTGTGGCGGGAAAACGCGGGAAAACATTGTTATTTTTGACAGCGACAAAACCACAGATAAACGAACAGGCGCGAATCCGAGCGAACATAGGGAGAAAATTAGGTACCAGAGTATCTACCTGCATGAGAATTATTCTAGTAGCAAATCAGTGAAATAGAAATGGCGTAAAAAGTATTTCGCAGGCAAGTGGAATATTCTTGAGTAACATTAATGCGAATTATGAATAATGTGCCAGAAAGTTTGTGTTCAGTTATTTTGTGTAATAAATGTGTTTCATTTCGTTCCCCAAGTTTTGAAATGACGTTACGTTTTAGCGTACCTATTTTTTAAATTAAAAATCTAAATGCCTTTAAAAAGAATAAGAGATAGACAACCACTATTTAAGATAGGATCTACAAAATAATGTTATTATAATGTATAGACATATGATAAATGTCGTTCACAAAATGTTACAAATATTTAAAAAAATCATTAAAATTGACATCAATTTAATTTGAAGTCAAAATTTTAAAACGCTGTATAAAATATAATTTGAACATATTTAAAATTGGATAAGCCATCTCTAAAAGGCCTTTAATCTTTTACTTAGAAGAGTAATGAAATTTTTAAAATGCAAAATAGATACATCATAGCTTCGTGTAAGACAAAATCACCCCTAAATATCACTAATGTTATACAGAAAATAAATTTGTCTCGACTGAATGTCGCCACTGCACCCCGAGATACATTAATCCGCACACCACTACACCTACAAAGTTTGTTTACAGAAACCTGTTTGTAAATAGGTCACTATCAATGTCGCAATCGTGACCTGTTTCTTTTGCGTTGCAGACTTTATCTAGACGAATTTCAAAAGATGGAGAACGACAGCGTGCCTAAATAAACTGATCGAATCCAATGTGAATCAATTACGATCGTTCCAGGCCACAACGCCGTCGGGTTCGACAATTTACACACGTTATCTGACGGATATCGGGAAAACGCGCACCATTTGCAAAAGTCATCGTCTCATTCCCGCGCTTACCGCCATGTATCGGGTCGCCATAGCGACGCCCTGTTCGCTTACAGCGCCTTTCTTTCTGTCAGTCGCTCCCTCGAGACGGGTTTGGATGGTCGCGCTGTAATTCGATAATTTTTTCAAATATATTGATAAACAATCGAAAAACAATTACAGCGGTGTGATCTTACGACGCGGACAGGGTGAATGGCAGCGACGTTCGTTTGTCGCCCTTGAGGTAGGTAGGCACCTTCGCGTTCAAATTGGCGCGCGGGAGGAAAGCGAACGAAGCGAAGCTTGTTGTCCTTTTCGCGCGGCGCGTCATTTTTAGTTGATAACATTTCCGATTTCGCCGCTAGAGTCGCGGGTTTATTTTGACTTTTTGTAAACATTTCAATTCAGTGGCTGTTTATATAAATGTGTATGTGTGAAGATTAGTTTAAATGAAAGATTTCAGTGATGGACGCTCGTATAAACGTTTGTGCCATGCCACAGATGCCCTCTGGACACGTGTTCAGGTAAACATGTTACATTTCCTTCATAACCCTTCTTCTCAGAAAAACACGAATCACACTATTTATAGGTATATTGATTGAACAACGATTGGCGAACGGAATTATTACACATTTTTATTTAATTTATCATGCGTTAACTAACTAGTAGCGTTGATTCTAAAAAAATATATAGGTGTGTCGTAGCTAGAAGAATAAACTTCGAGGAGTCTTCTTCATTAAATTTCGAATAGAAAATATTCTAAACACTTTGGGTGAATTGGTAACTGTTCCAATTAAATAGTAACTAATAAAAGCAGTTATCTTTTGGTGCATTGAGGGTAAATTTTTTATTGTAACGGAAGTTGCGCACGCCCAGTGTGCGCATTGTAGCGGAAATGCGAGACCACAAAATGCACGCGCATCCATTAAACTGTCAAAATTTAATTCAATTGAAATTAGTGTTCCAGTAATCTAAATACTGTATTTTCGACCATCTTGAATCGAGTACCAATCATTAAGATGCTCAATTCAAAAGCTGACGAATGATTGGTTATTGAGTTGAAAATAAGAACCGTTTATTGAATTACTATTTTGGGGGTGTATTAAGATTTCATGTTACTGTCGATGTTTTTTTGCAAGAACAACGTAATTATCACATATTTGTTTTCAAAACAAAAACACATTCATTAATTCGACATTAAGGCCGGCGCCACACTGAGCATATCTCCTGTCGCGTCTTTGACGTCGCGTCAAATTCGCAACAATATTCCGCGGCGGATTTAGTCTGCAACGAACACACGTGCGTACGCAGTGCGGACGACTCGTCGAATGTGGCGCGTTGCATTTTAAAAAATGAGACGCGACGTCACCGATTTTACCTTGACGTAAGTTCGTAACCGAACGGACGCCGAAGCGATTTTTCCGCCAGCGGAAAACAGCGCAAGAGGAAACTCCTGCACAAATAGACTCTCGAGTCTATATAAAGTTGAGGAAGAAAAAGAAGAACACTTTCTAGAAGACCGCGTGCTTCCGAGTTTTTTTTATTTATTAATTTTATTTACATCATTTTAACATTAGTGTTGAGACTCAATTTAGAATGGTTCCATTGTTTATTTTTGTTACATATTATCACGTTTTGTGGCTAGGAAGGTGCTTAGGAAGGATGAAGAAAACACTGGAAATTAATTAGCGATTTATTAATTAATTTTTCAATATACAAAGTCACACAACACGAATTAAACTTGACGCTATTATTTAATTTACGCTATTTTGTAAAACACTTAATTATCGCTGGGTAACACATATTTATCACTTGTGGATCATTTAATTCTCGTACGAAGTATTTAATAATTATTTTTAACGTCAGTCAGGTACATCACTCGATATGGCGCTTCGCAATTAACGACTGGTCACCCTGGCACCGTCTCGCGGCTCGCGCATACTTCACACCGAATCGAACTGTTGAAGACGACAACCGAACTCCTGCGCCGCAGTTCCGTATTTATTGCTCCTCGGTTTTACCGGGCGTTTCCCGAATGTTGTAGATCACCTTAGATTATTATAGGCCGTTCTCGATCCTTCGATAGTGTTGTGATATATTGCAAGGAATTCGGACAGTGCGCAATTCCTTTTGCTTGTCATTCCGTGACAAAATGAATGCAAAATTTAGATGCACGTTAATATGAGTTGTTCAAATGCCCGTTCGCCCGGGAGATGTAAGAGATTATTGAAAGGCGCATCTCAATAATTCAGAAATAGATATAATCGATAAAATGGTAGGCGGACGCGAGACCTCCGCTGGGGAAAGTGGGTAGACCTGTTTTATAACAATCCGGCGAATATTATGAATATTTTTTTCTTGTCCTAGAAAAGTTGCGCGTATGCCCTAGAACAGTGTTTCCCAAACTATGGGTCGCGACCCACCAGCGAATATTAGGTGGGTCGCAGTCACAATACCACGCAACACGTCTTGTCCGGGTCATATCATGTTTATTGTAGAAAACGAAGTGCAACAAGATGTCAATGTAGTTTCCGCGTTGTCACTCATTTAACAGAGTTGAAAAATAACTTTAACGCTTACTTCGAAAAAGGGATCATTAAGTTCGACAGGAAAAACTGTATTTGTAATCCATTTCAAGACAAGAAACCAACTGAAATGTCAACACAAGCAAGTGAAGAGCTATTGGTTTATTGGAAGATACGTCGCTGAAAAATACTTTTAATCGCAAGCAATTACCAAAAATCTGGCTTTTAGTTGCTGAAATTTATCCCTGCTTGTCTCACGAAGCCAAGCAAGTCCTCCTCCCCTTCACCATCTCATACTTATGTGAAGTGGGATTTTCTGCCATGGTTTCTATTGAGACTAAATAGATAGATAAATTGGACGCATCGAATTCACTGCGATTAAAAGTGACTAAAATTGAAGTCGACGCTAATGGCAGCAAATGCATCCTTCCCATTAAAATAACACATATTAATATTTTTATTAATAAAAGTTTCGATTATATTTGGACGCTTTTCTTAATTGAACAGTCTTTCGCATAGTTACAATATGTATTAGGAATATGTGAGACAGGAGGTGGGTCCCGAAAATTGAATTTTTTTTTGGTGGATCGCGGTCCTGTCAACTTTGGGAACCACTGCCCTAGAGTCGTTAATATAGTTTTTGCGTAGATACTTGCAGGGTAGCGTAATAGCGAGAGTCTCGCTTTTCAAAGCCCCCGAATCACTGAAAGTAATGGAGCAATTATTAATTAAATATTAATTCAATGTTGCGACGCAGAATATTGGTCAGTCATATATACGGTAACAGACTCGATTAAACGGACTAACTGTTGTCGTAAGTAGGGAATGCAATCCCGAACCCGCGAAACCGGGATCCCGCGAGATCTCGAGGCATTTTACGAGATCAATACCAAACCAAAAAAATCGGTCGAGATTATCGGGATTATGGAGATTGATCAGCATTTTTTGTGTTGTATTTTTAATTGTATATGTCTATAGAGCTTTTTGTAAGTACTTAAAACTTATGTTCATGTCACATTTAAATAATGAATATAGCTTTGAATAATATTTGCTGTATTTTATCAACCTAACTTAGTAATAAAAACTACTAATAGTTAGTAGTTTTTACTCTACTACATTGACTGATTGATGCTTGGAAAAACGCCTACAAAAACTTTAATGCAATGATTAATAACGAACATTTTATTAAAATTGCTGATATTAAAATGCAAGGCATTGTCGTTCAGGTCTATAAAAAAAAACACATAAGTATTCGGGATCCCGATCCGTAGGGTTCCCGCGGGATTGGAAATTCTAATCTCGAGGGATCCTGAAAGGGCAATCCCGACTCGGGATTGCATTCCCTAGTCGTTAGGTAATTTTTGTACATATGTACCTACAATTAATTCTAGAAAGATAACTTACCTCGCCGGCGTAAACATAATGCTAGGTGTTATTAAAAACATTTTCTTAATATCTTATGACTTATCGTAACTTACCGTACTTATCAGCTAACTTACGACCGGTTTCTCATTTTTTTAATGAATCAATAATATTTATTTTATCTTCAAACGATAACACCACCCTCTTAAGCTTTGGCATTTCTAAGCACAGACGTGATACGATGAAACAGAGTATTGATTGTACCTAACTATCAAAAACAATAAAGAAACGCGTGGACAGTGATCGCGCGGGGCGTCAACACAGTTGCGACACGCACGGATTAAACTAGTGATGATCAAACTGTTATTTCAATCGGTTATTTTCGGGACAGTTATTTGAGATTGATATCTGACTGTAACGATAATTGGTAAATAAGATATAACTAGACAATCTAGTACTGACGGTCGCCCATCGAATTGCAAAAAGTAATTTGCCAAACATACATGAAATCACATACAGATTTCAAATAACGGTTCGTGTGTCACCGGTTAAAATATCATCACTAGATTAAACTACCCAACCCGCTGATAATACGGACAATCGCGAATCCTTATAACTGCGGTTCGGATAATCGAGTCTCTACTGTATTAGGTTTATTAGGAACACAAAAATCCTACTTTTCGGACTCAAACATTTCCCCGAATACTTCAATAACTCAATACTTCTCAAATACTTGCAAAATTTTATTTATTTATCTTAATTATTTAGTTCCACACATATATTGTGTGGGTAATAACATGATTTCACTCAAACATATTGCATTCCATCTAGTCATTTAAAAATTTTTACAACAAAATTTTTGCACTCCTGTTTAAACCTCCTTATATGTCCTCTATCTACCGCAGTGAGTAGCAGTATGTCAGACAGCTTTGACTTGTACACCTAATTTGTAACTTATAAATAAATAAATAAATATTATTATTTAAGCTGTAATTTTTATTAAAGCTAATTTTACCACTCTAGAATAAAGCGGCACTGTAGATAAAGTGTCGCGACCAATTAATTTGAATTTATTAAATATCAAGTAAACTGCTTAGAGGGTTTTGTATTAGACTTTTTTTACCTTTCGAATTCATGTTGAACCTGAAACTTATGTTGTTTAGTACAATAAGGTAGTTAGTAAATGTGTCAAAGCTATAGAGCTGATGCACTTGTAGAAGTATATTAGGCTGTCTAGTCGCATGTAGAGTACTTAGAGTACCTACTTAGAGTATCGTAGAATCTAAGGAATCGGAATCGGAAAAAATCTAACACATAAAATAGGTAATAAAAATATTTTAGCTTTCTAAAATGTAGACTATACCATTTTTTTAAAATGCAAGTGTGGGATTTGTATTTAGCCATTTCCCTCATACAGACGGCCGAACAGCGCGGTCAGACTGAAACGGACCTTCAAAATAATTTAATAATGAAAAATAAAGCCATATTTCTACATATATTAAAGGAAACACATTCTTATTGTGAAGTTGCAGTTTCAGAACAAAGTTCTGTGAATTATTAAAAATTTTAATTAATCAATTAGAAAAGACATACAGAAAAAAAAAACGAAAAAATATTTTAAATGCCACGGACCTCCAATTCTATCCGGGAATGGCGTTTAAAATATTTTTTCGTTAATTTGATTTTTTCTGTATGTCTTTTCTAATTGATTAATAAAAGTTGTTCCAAATTTCTATATCCATGGAATCATTTGAGAAGTCCTCCCAAATCCTCTAGAATTAACACAGTAAGTTTTAAACCCTGCCATGTTGAAACACGACGGTAATTCGGCGTGATTATCGAACATATCCGGAATAGTTAGCAGGTCAATTTTTCGGAAAAGTTTGTTCGAAATCTGATATAAACTAGGGAAATTGCGGGGGAGTGGTTTTGAGCTCACTCCTAGTCGTGATCGAAAATCCACTGAAATTAATTTTCATCATGAGATCATCTGGAGCGCGCAGTATTTCTAAAAAAGCATTTTTTTTAAATTCCTCTGAAAAATGAGAAAAATATAAGTTTTAAAAAACTATTAACATATGTATATACAACGATAATTGCACGATAACTATTGTACGATTATCTTATTCAGCAATGAACATAAATTGAATAAACTACAGATCAAGTCTCTGAGGGCCATTTGCAACCATTCTCCCTTCCTCGCGTCCTTGTAGGGCGAGTTTTTATTGCGATGACCTAATATAAATTAGAAAATAATGTTGGGTATTGTTTACCACGCCTGTATTAGTTTCACCTGTTTGTATGTTTGTCCTTTTGTCTGTGTATCTGGACATAAATTTGCAATCGATATTTCATCCGCTTCTCAATGTCTAATTGAGCTGAAATTTTGCACACGTGACAATACACAATGACAATACATGAATCAATTATCAGATTCACTAATTCATCAGATAATCTATCATAATTAATTAATCAAACTTTTATATGGGAAATTAGTTAATGAGCTCGCAAAAAAAAGATGGCGCTAGTTTTCTAACGAAGTGATTTTGTATGTTAAAACTAGAAAGAAAAAAATTATATTATATGAAAATTAAAAAAAAAACTAATTACGCTCTTATTCATATGCACCTACTAAAAAGTAAATAATATATTTTCAAAACAACTTTTTTTGATTCACTCTCCGAATAAAAGCGTGGGGCTTTCCCTCCATCTATATCTATATCGTAAGCCTATATCACCCACCTTTTATTTGGAAAGTGAATAAAAAATTGATTGAATCAAGAATCGCCGTGCGAATTGTGCACATTTATTTCGAAAATCGTGGTATCTTAATCATATTTATACACTAATGGCATAAAGTTATCTTTCCTATAAAGCCAATACCATGGCCATTACCATCATTTTTATTTATATTATTTCATTATAAAGTTCTATACCCTTAAAAAACACCCTATACTTCATAAGTTGGTTATTTTATTTATTTATGTCTTTGTTTACATAATAATACTATTTTATCGTTTATTAATATTCAGACTTATATAAAAATCTGTTTTATTCGATCATATGATTTCTGCATTCCTTCGTTGCTATTTCTCTGTTTTTTT
>JADDOH010018209.1:0-38420 GCA_016648135.1 Agrypnia vestita
TGCAAGTACCTTATATATAAATTGGTTAAAGAAAAATATAAATCATCGTCTACATTCTGATACAAATATCATGATTAGCCTAATATAATATGTTACTTGGCTTGACAGTTGATATATAGATTGTCACTTTATTTGGATGAGTGTCCCAATAAATGATCGACCTTTATCTAAATCTATCTTATCGAAATATTAATAATTTATTTTACATTTTTCGGGTATATCAATTTTGAAATAATTTCCAGCATTGCATTGTGTAGTTTAAGGCCTGGGTGTCTAAAATTTCTTCGTCCAAATGTGTTCCTCGCTCTTGGGACTTGCATTGAATCTTTATTTTTTGCATATAAGAATTGTGTTTTGGGTTTCTTTGAAGTGTGTTTGTTTGTGTTTGGCTAGAACAGGTTCGGGGTAGATTTGTCTCACATTGAAAAGTCTAATATATTAAATATTTCGTCTGTTCTTGTAGTGATTGGTATTTTTAAGATTATTTTAAAAATCGTTTTCTGGGAAATTATTAAAGGGTTAATTGTGGCCAACGTTAAATATAATATCATTTATCATTTGTTTTCCTGGCTGCCTCCTATAGCTATCGAAAAATGTGGTTTTAATAATTTTATATTCCTCTCTTCGCATCAAATGTGAATAGCATCTGAGACGTATTTTACACACACATTTTAGACCCCGCCCCCTCTCACTCTCTCCCGGTAGATTCCTGAATAGTAGGCTAATCAGTGCATGTTTGTCTCTGACAAGATTAACACGTATGTGATCAATATTGGTGAAAGTTTAACAATACTTTGGTTGGCGTGTATAGTGTTTTGAATATAGTAGTGTAGTGTTGGTCCTGACGAAGAGACGGGTGCGTCTCGAAACCGTAGACCCTAAATCTGATAGTGGTTTTTACTAAGTTAACTAACATTCTGTGAGACGTTTTTCTTTTATTTTTTCAGGAATAGGACCAGCACTGAAAAAACACTGATATATCAACAGTTTGAACCAATTTTGTCACTCCCTGTCTATCTCAGATTTTCATTTCAGCTACACGCATCTTGTCTGTCTGTTTCTTTACACTTGCTCAACACTGCAACGTCAGCGATTTCAATAAATGTTCTGATATTAAAAAAACTCGCCGTTGATGTATTTAAAAGAATAACCATCCTCAATATCTCACAAGAGCAACATTATATCTTCATTTGAGTCTTTCACTACATTAAATTAGACCAGGACAAATGTGTTAATGTGAAATATGGCCCGGGGACCGTGCTCGATGGTCGTTTGAGGGCCATTTCTATGCTAAGGTGGCCGCTTTTGTCTATGGAACACAATTATACATGCTAATGTGTCGGGGTGCGTCGGTAAAGGGTTGAATGGCAACATTTTTTGACCCTCTCGCGCCATTTAATTTTTCTTTATGTTGCACTATTTGCATCTTGAGTTATTATGACCATTTTATAATGTTTTAGGTGTAAAAGGAACTCACGGACTTAAAAACGGTTTGTTTTATAGTACAACGTATTTTTTTAATACTCATTTTGTATTGCGGCTTCATATCATCAGACATACATATTTCTATCAACGAATCAAAAATAATAAGTGTAAAGGAAAGAAGAGGGGGAGGTTGGGTGTAGAATTTTTTAAAAATAATTTTCATTTAAGGATCTAATAGAAGTCTTTTTTTTGTAGTGTTATCTCTTATCGGCGGTCGGCAGTTATATTGGTAATCATGTTCTTATTCACTGCCGCACGAAATAACTCAGCTGCGCAGCCATGATATACAGTGTCTTTCTACGCTTCTTTTTCCACTTATTATGAATAGTAGTAATAGTGTGGAAAATTCATATTTATTTATAATTGTTATTTAGGGGTCTAAAAGGAATCTTCTTTTTTGTAGTGCCATTAGTGTTTACTTGCTGCCAAGACACTCAGCAACAATGAAAAAAGTTTAATTTAATTTTGTAAACACTGTAAACATTTGTAACATTGAACATTGAATAAACATTTGAATTTGAATATCCTATCGGAGGTCGGCGATCGTGTTCTTATTCACTGTCGCACGAAACAACTCGGTTTTCTTACGGTTCTTTTCCCGCCTATTTCACTATTCCGCCTATAGTGTTTCATTTGAAACACAAATTATGGACAATACGAGAACACTAATTGTAGTCATCGAAGGATTTCCTCACACGTCTTCTCATCCAAAAGAAGGAATCGAATCGGTGACCGATATTTCTCTTTTTCATTGTTGAAAAAAAACACAATCTTGCCCACTTTCAATGGCTATCAAAACAAAAATACTTGGTGAAATTTGAAAGATGGCATTAATGTCGCCATCAATTACTAAATAAGGGTACCTACTTATCACGCAGCCTTCGAAGAATGTCTCTGAATGGGATTTTTCTATTCTGATATTTCTCTTTGTCCTTTGTGGTGGCACATCATAGTAATATTCTCTAAGCCGTTTTCGTTTCTCTTAGAGTACCCAAAATATTGGAAGAAGCGCCTCAAATGGTTGACATAGAGTTCTTGCAAAACACAGACATGTTTGCATCTGTCTGTCCACATACGCCTCTAGGTTCACAATTCAAAGTCTTTTCATTGGACAAGGTGGCTGATGATTTCTTGTTGCTGATTGGTGCAAACAGTACACGATTCCATATCATAGAAAAATATTGAATGCATCAAAATCTGCACAAGCCTTATCTACCTAAGTTTAGATAAGATCCAATCATCATAGAAATCCAAAAATCTCACATGTATCTCTTATCTATGATTTGCATAAAGTATTGTTGTCAATGGATAGTGCATTTCGAATGTCAAAATACTGATGAAGATTTGTAAAGTTTTAAACGAAATAATTTTTTTGATATTTGCAATCGAATCAATTTGATTAGAAATCAAGACACTCAACTATACCGGTCCTTTTATTAAATCCATAAATTAAGCGTCTCATTTGCCAAAATATATTATGAAAATATCATACTTGAAGAGTAATAACTTTTTAATACTTATCTGCCAATCAATTTGATTTTATTTTTGGCGCTCAACCTTAACGAGATTATCGGCTCTTAAAAATATCGGAATCTGGCCGTTTAGCTTTTAACTGCAGTTTAGCTTTTTAAAATATTGAATTTTGCTATATTAGGACCGATTTTTTGACGAGTGATAATAGTAATAGTCTTTACGTGTTCTATGGCTTTACGTCTTCCACCAATCTTACGACTTCTAATAGATCTTTACGTCTTCCACCAATCAAACAACTCGTTTTCGCAAAATTAAGCCGTCGGCTCTTAAGCTGAACTGGTTTAAAAAATATTATTAGATGGATCCAAAAATAAATTTTGGACATGGGAAAATTTATTAATTTGTTTTTGTTTGACATTTAGGAGTCCGATATACTTTAATTGAGTTGTAACCTGATTTATACAACTTTATTTTTATTTTTTTATTTTTTTTATTTATTAATTATTTTTTTTTTTTTTACATCTCAGACCCACAAAACATCACATTGATATTTGTCTGTAGGTGCATCAATACATATATATAAATAAATTGTATTTACCAGAAATACATTCATATTAATTAATTACAATAGATCTTATAAACTCAAATACAAATCAACAATACTATACAACAATACAAGAAAAAATACAAATATTACCAAAATCAAAATAAGTCTCTTTTATTTAATAAAATATTCATTAATTCTGTATTTTGCCCTTTTTTATTAATATCCATTTTGACACGACATGGGATTTTATTTAATATTTTTGGTATGACATATTTTAATGTTCTTTGTCCATATTTATTTATGACCTTCGGTATTCGTAGTCCTTCTTTAACCGTAAATCTGGTACTATGTTTATGAATCAATCTATGCTTATATGTCCCATCTTCATGATATCGTGTAATTAGTTTGTACCACAAGATAGCATTAATTGGCATAGAGCCTTGTTTCTTGGAGTTCCTGTATATCTTAATTCTTGGATTGATTTTTGAGAACATTTTTGTGATCTTTTGGATGATTCTAAGAATATAACGTCTTGCTGCTGACGTAAACTATTTGAAAACTTTAGTGGAAGGAACAAAACTGATTAAACGAAAAACACTAATCTGGCTTCGCAACTTTCACCTTTTCAAGCATCTTAATAACTATGTACGGCAAAAAGCTTTTAATTTGTTGGAAAAAATGCATAGATGACTTACGTAAATTAACAAATTTTATTTATTGAATGTTAAATGTAATTGAATTTGAATATTATCATAGGAACAACCTAATCACACATAATAATTTCATTGTCTGTCCGTCCTTCCGTCTGTCTGTCCCCATAACTTCGTGTAACGTCCGCAATTTCGTTCGAATTCACAAAAATTCAAAAAAACGACCGGAGTTGAGGCTTGAACCCCGGGCCACCAAACCCGAACCGACTGATTAACGCATGTGGCTACGGCCGCCTCTCCGTAGATCACCAAAAGGATGCTATACGCGAACCAATGTTCCGTAATATTTGACGGGTTACACCTAGTAGTAAAATAAGAGAAGCCACCCTGTGTAGAATGCATACAATCGTTGACTCAATTAATATGCAACGTGACTACTTGAACAAAGAGGAGGTGATTCAGAATGAGGTGATAAATACCTGGGGCTATTATAACACGAGCTCTAAAGGAATTTGATAGATGATGCTTCGTTTTAGATTCAAGTGAAGATTCCATTTCAAAATCATTAGCCAAAAGGTCAGAAGGAATGCAACAAAAGACGGGTCCAAAATACACAAGTATTATATTTGTGTACATTGTATTCTGCGAAGGAAAAATATTTATGATTGCGATATAATGACGTCCCTTGTCCATTCGTGATGACCCTAATATTTGTTCTCACAAATAAAGGAACGGGTGTCGCAATATTTATGGGAGTCGCGATAAAAATAAATGTTTAAGGGTGAAGCTGTCCCCAATTGTCCCTTTAAATGTTTAACTGAATTAATGGTTTCGTAACCGGAAGTTCAGAAATGTGAGCCCAGCAGGAAGACTTAAAAAATGTATATTTACGTTACAATTTTGATTTTATTTATTTTTAAATAAATATTACTCTTCCAGTAAAGTGGAATAAACTGACTTCCGAGATAGGAAATAATAAGACTACTGCAGCGTGGCATTATTGGGTGGGGAGGGGCATACGGTAACGGTAATGAACCCACTGAAATCTATACAGATAACGATATTAACGAAGTATTATTAAAAAAAATCAACTTTCTCAACTCAAACAATCTTCACGAAATTACCAGTTTCGAAATTAGAAAGTATATACATAAAAATTTCTACCAAATAATAAAATAAAATATTTATGCGAAACTTGAAACAAGCATATCTTTAAGATTTTTAAATAAATTTAAAATACCGCACAATATCAGCAAAATTATATATATTTAAGAATAAATAATTTCAAAAGACCCTAAAATAACTGAGATTAAACTAATATAAAAGAAGGTAAACGAACACTACAAAAACCACAAAGGACAAAACAAATATTTTTTAAATACATATATACAAAATATGAAATTATATAAAAGTGTAATTCCCTTCCTGAGTACAAGATGAATGAATGAATGAATTTATGAACTAATTATTGTTTTTAATAGATTAGAATAAAATAAAATGTAAAATTGCTATCCACACATATGATCCTATACATATTATATTCTTTTTAATTTCACTCTTACTTTTCTATTCAATAATCTCTAATGTTTTTAATGTCCATATTTTATATTTATATCCTCATTTAATTGATTAATTTTATAGTTTTATTGTTTTATATTTATATTATTTTGTTCTCACTATACCGTAAGCTACTTATCTCGGCGCAGATTCTTCCTAGTAAGATGAGTGGCTCCTTTTCTCCATGTATCAAAATTTATTAAGATCAAGATAAGTAAATAAATAAAAAAAATATTGTAGAATGCCAAAGTTTTCTGTCTCGCTTGAGACATATCTCTTTTCGTCTAACCCATTGTGCATGTCTGCTGCAGACATTCCTTGTTCATGTTGCCTTCAACAATGGCTTCACGTATTTTTAAACACGTACATTTTTCACATAATATTTTGAATCTGGAGTCCATAGCGAACGCAGCTGTCAGCTTGGGCGCGGAAGAAGAGGTTGCTAGTAGAGCAGCGTAGTATAGTAAGCATTGAAAGTGATACTTTTGCACATGAACATGATATTTATTACATACGTTATTGTTTTCAAATTTCTTATAACATAACAATCACATTTTAAAAAGGATATTCTTTCACTCAATTTAAGGAAATATGTATTACTTTTCATAGTAAAATTATAATGGAAAATCTAATCTCCAAATCCAGGAATCTTCTCCAGTCTGTTTGTTGCCTTTGTCTTCCAGTTTGTTATTTGTAATAGGGATGTATCAGCGATGACAGAGTCCACCCATCGCAGTTCGTGCTTTCCTGGTCTTCATCGTCCTTGTGGTGTGGAGAGTGTTATTTACGTGACCAGCCCATCAACTGATCACATCAGGCTCTCCATAAATGACATACAGGTCTCTGTTGTATCAACGACGCCAACCATTTAATGTACTCACTGCACGCGCCTGATATCTATAGACCTCGTCTCATCCAACAAAGTTCATACCAATTTCTCACAACCATCTTAGAAAAATCAATGATATAATAAACTGTAGATACGTTACAAGCGACTTGAAATCTTGGCAACTCATCGAACGGACCTTCGTTGTGATCAGGCGCGACGCTACGTGGAAAAAGGAACAGAGTATCGTACACTATTGTAACAATGAGTATGTTATTTTAGTCACCGTGACTTCAAATTGCCTGATTTTTCTGTATATATGCAATGCGTTTGTGTGTCATAATGTGTTGTCCCTTTCAATGCAAAATTTGCTACATATGAAAGCCGGCTAGTGTGGGAATAACGTGTCCATATTATAATACGTTAATGAGTAAAATACAAAGAATGGCCTCCTTCAAAGGCTTGCAATGATTTCACACAGTGCAGTAAATTTGTGAAGTTACCACTATTTGACAAGGAGTTAAGACCTTCCATTACTTATCCCGGAAAACTCTCTGGATTTTCGCATGTAGGTACTTAGCTAATTAATCCCATCTCCCTGTTACCTAGTGGGTCTTATCTGGAGCACTTTCTTGAGGAATTAAACGTCTGTCGTCACCAAAAAACATCTGTTATCTCAACCGAGTAGACAGCTGACGTATGAGCTGTCCCCGCTCGATATATCACTCTGTTATCATTTAATTCGGATGCGAATCTCTTCGCGAGGCGATGGCAGTACAACTGAAATCAAGGGGTTGCGGGTGGATCTGCATTTTATACTGTGGTCATATTTAAGGGATGGAATTCATTTCAATAATTTTAATAAATAATAATATATTAACACTAATCGTGATGCAAAACACTTTCTGGTTGAAAAGAGTGATTCTTGAGAACAGAAAGCAGATTAACTAAGATTAATTAAGCAAGATTAATTAAGATTAAGTTAACTTTACTTTGGAAAAATTGTATGTCATAGAGAATCAATAAGACATTTCATTAATACTATAATGCCAACCTAACACATGTTTATTTGTAGGTTTACATATTTTTACGTTTAATTTTTAATGCTGTAGTGGATGGTCCTAAAGATATATTATATTATGTTTATTCAAGAAAGAGAAAGAATAAAATATAATTCAACCCAATATGATTATACTACTATAATTCCCAGCAGTGTGCTGTCGATACTTTGAAATAAGCTGTAGGTAGGTACTTATCGAGAATTTCTAAGAAATTATTCGAAATAAAAAATATATGTTTTTTATTTTTTTATTAGCTCAATATAAGACGCAGTTTATTACACTATTTTACTCTAGTCTATTAAAAATATAATTAATGCATTTTTTTTCACTGTACCTCTCCAAAAGAAGACTAACTCTTGGAGCTCTTCCATCATAATCTTAATTCTTATCATATTATTCAGAAATTAATATATCAGCGTGAATAATTATTAGTGACCATTGTCCCATTATTTTACAAATATCATTATTATTTGTGCCATCTGGTAGCATTCGTGTCGGACATTGTTGCATAGATAATTGTGTATTTCGATGATGACAGGCGTCTTAGTTTAGAAATAAAGGCAACGATTTGAAGTTTTTACTATATTCTTGCAATCAACTAAAATAGTTGGCTCACCAGTAATTTTCAGCTCTGTAGCACATTATCAACAAATTAAAACCATTTGTAATTTAAACCAATATCTTGGACGATGGGTTGATTTCATTGCAGCATGGGTATGTGGTATTTCTCATTTCTACCGATAAACCCTTTAGATCAATTCTAGATTCATTAGCGGTGCAACGCGTTCAGCTAGCTCGGTGACGTTTGCTCATTACAAAGGCGGCGCGCGGCGTTCGATTCTCCACACCTCTGACAAATGATGTCGCTAATCTGCCCTGCAAAAACTTTAAATAATCTCCCCGATAATTAGAGGAAGCGGGGACCCGAACCTACATCATTAATAACGGCTTAATACTCGAGACAACAACGGCGCGGATGAACGTTAATTGCCTCCGCTGACGCGACGATCCCGCCATCTCTGAATGTTATCTTTGATTTAAGAAGAAGAGATAAATCCTTTGGCTCCTGTACCTAAAGCAAGCCGCATTTCGCTAGATCCTGGATTTTAATGAAATATTTCGGCAAAAACGTTAATATTCTTCTTCAGCTTTCATCTCTCCACTGTTGGATATAGGCTCTCATCAATACTCTTCTGATATCCTCTTGTGTCATTTTCTTTTTGTGGTCATTTGTTCCGCTCATAGTGGCTATATCGTCGGCCCAGCTCTTTTGAGGTCTTCCGACGCCTCTCTTATTCTCCAATTCAGAACTATTGGAGCCCACCTTATGGCATACTGCCTTGCAATATGCCCTGCTCATTGGTATTTTAACTCGGCTATACCTACGGTCCGTGATATCCACTACTCTGTTTCTGTACATAATTTTATCATTTCTTATTCTTTTATCTTTCTATTATCTCTTAGACTATATCAAACATGGATCTTTCCAAGGATGGATGCGTGCTTTTGAGCATTCCTATATTTTTCTTTCTAAGGGCCATCATCTCTAGTCCATACATCATCACTGGCAGTATGCAAGATTTAGAGAATTTTCTTTTTAAACTAATTGCGATCTCTTTATTTTCAAAAATATGCTTAAGTTTGCCAAAAGCAGTCCAGTTAATTGTTGGCTATTCCGATGTTTCGTTTTCTTTGGATATTTTTATCTTGTTTATTTATTTATATTTATTTTATTTATTGATATTAACCAGATATACAGAGTGTAACAGAGCTAGTCCACATTACTTTACAGGTGGATTCCTGCCTTGATTATGAGTCGAGTAGCTTTTTGGTGTATTACTCATGACGCTCGTCTAGTGATCTGGTGGTCGGTGGTTCGAGTGCCATTCCAAGTCATCAGCAAGTTAGTCTTATTTTCATAACACAAGCGTTTAGCTTATCTTGAAAATCAAGAATATTGATGCTACATGCATTTCGTGTTCGCATTTTTATTTAAAAAAATGTTCAACCATTACCTAATATCAATAGTTATAAAGATATGCAATATCATAATTTGCATTACTTTTCAACATTTCTTACTTATTTTTTAAAAAATTCGTTCGTTTCAATACAAGTCAAATAAAATGATAAAAACCTTGTAGAAATTGAAAAGAGATTTTTTTAGTACAGTAAAAAGACATTTTGAAAATCCAATTTATTCCAAAAACACAATCAACTATTCTAATTTTAAATGTCTGCCGGTCTGTAACGTTCGTAACTTGCTGGAATTACAACTTGAGATAATTAGAATGTGACACCCAATCAGCGCATGTTCGAGATTACACGCAAGGGTAAAAAAATGTTCTCAGGTTTTCACGGCCGTTCAGAATTTCTGTGTATAGTTATATGGAATATTCTGCCGTGTATATGTGACCTCTCTGGTCGACGTTTCGGATCCCACTGCAGGTCCATCATCAGGGCTGATGTAACGTCGGCCAGAGAGGTCACATATACACGGCAGAATATCCCAGAAAACTATACACAGAAGACACGCAAGGGTCGTTATTAATTATTATATCATGTCCCACGATTTTTCGGGATTACTGGTTTTAAAACCATGTATCATGCCCTTGTGCCGTTAATTTGCAATATGGAATAATTAGGAATATTAATTTGGGGCTTATAAATTTGATGTAATAGAAATTTAAAATTTAAAATTATCTATTCTGAACTGCAAAACTTTTTCGAAATTGTAATATTGCAACTGTTAGTGTACTCTTTATGTCTTTTTCCCTCCACGGAAGGGTTGTGTTTTCTACGTCCTGCGCCTTGTTTGGGTGATGTATTTTATTTAAATTTTATTTTTGGTATTATGTATTGTATTGTTATTTTTGAAATAAAGATTAATATGCGCGGGACAATGAAGGTTTTGTGCTACCGACTCGCCCGGTTTTCATCTCTGCGTGTTGTATTGACGAAGGCCGAGCGAGGAGGTCGCTTTAGCATAAAATAATGGCAACCAGGCGGCGAACGTGCTGGGCCGATATGGACGCCGATATTGCGCGTAGAACGGCTCAGGGTATGTGGTGGGTCCCCTTCACTGTTAGTGTACTCTACAAAAGAACATCTCTTTAATACATTTACGAAGATCGCTTTATTCACAATATCCATTCTCCAGGTTGCAGATCAAGTTTAATAAATACACAGAACATTGGTTTTAGTGTTACTTAGTTTTCAGAATTGTTTTGAGTTTGTTCAAATCTTTCAGAACGGTAGTACTGGATAAAATTAAATACAGTTTCGTCTCTGCGAGACATCCATAATATACCGTAATATACATTAATTACTTAGTTTTAGCCAGTGAAATGAAAATTGGAATGGTACTTTTTCTTAAGTTTCTAATGAGTTGAGTTTCACATTTTTATTTTATTTATTTTGATACAACAACAGTACATTTGTCTCAATATTTTCGTTGTATTGGGGTAAAATCTTCTGGGATTTAAACAGTACAGAAGAAACTCGTTAATTAAGTGACAAGCGCTTTGAACACCAAAAGTGCAATTCCAAACTCAAAATATATTTAAATTTAAATTGTTTTGTTACATCATCAATCAACCGGAAGTTAAGTGAGTCTGTCTTGCTGCGTGAAGGGGTTGGATCCAATTTACCGACACATCTATATTATGTTAGAAGGTATGTATATACATGCCCACAAAAATGAATATTCTTTATATAGGAAAATATAATTAAACTATATTTAAACATTTCAGTTTATTTATTTATTTGATTATACAACAGGAAGACATAAATACGTGGTAAGAAAATAATACGAAAGAAGCGTTATAGTCCCCAAATTATAGGACGAGTCAGTGATAATAAGGAAAAATAGTAAAGTGATAATTAGCATATAGGAATTTTTAAAACCAAATTATGAATCAATTAGAAAAGATATAAAGAAATATCAAATTAACGAAAACATATTTATTATATATTTATAATAAATAGTTATGTATTAATTAATTAAAAATAAGTGACTTATATATAAGGTCGATATAACGACGGAAATGTACGAGGCCGCTGTAGTGTAATTGGTTAGCGCACCTGCCCCGGACAGATAGGAGATCCGCGGTTCGAATCCCGGTGGCAACCAAATATTTTTTATTTTATTTGATTTTTATTTATTATATTAAGAAAAATATTCAAACAAGTTTTATTTATTTAAATGATTATCCAAAAGGAAGACATAAATACGTGGTAAGAAAATAATAAAAAGAGGAGTTATATGTCCCCACAATTATAGGACCACACAAAGTCAGTGATTATCAGAAAAAAAGGAAAGGGATAATAAGTATATTAAAGAGCACATTCTTATTGTGAAGTTGTAATTTCAGAAGAAAGTTCTGTGAATTTTTAAAACCAAATTTATTAATCAATTAGAAAAGACACAAAAAAAAATCAAATAAAGAAAAAAATATTTATTATAAATTATAATAAATATTTATGTATTAATCAATTAATAATAAGACACTTATATATAAGGTTGAAATAATGACGGAAATGTACGAGGACGCGTAATTGGTTAACGCAGCTGCCCCTGATAAATAGGAGATACGCGGTTCGAGTCCCGGTAGCAGCCAAATATTTTTTCTTTGATTTGATTTTTATGTATGTCTTTTCTAATTCATTAATAAATTTGATAATAAGTAATCCATACAATGTATATAGTGCACGTAGTATATACACAGTATCTGTATGAAAGTTTTTATTGGGCGTTAACAGGGCATACGGCCTGTCTAAAGACTGGCTTAAATATCATACATACATTATAAAGAATAATACTTCATCTGTGCCATTAATGTCTTGATTAAATTTATTTAGACAGATTGAACCAATAGATGAAATGAAGATGGCGCCCGATTATTGCGCCATGTCCCTGATGAAATAAAATAAATTCAGAGGTTGGGCGGGAAAGGCCGTAATTCGAATGCCGAAACGAGGGAGTTCTTAATTCGAAATCTCTTTCACCAATCAGGATTATCCGCAATAAAAACGTTGGCGGTATTTTTAATCAAGGAGACCTGTTCTCCCCCAGGCACCTACCCTTATGCAAGAACAATGAAATGCCAAAATGAGATGTGACAATTGACGCCGAACTATGTATGGTTTGGGTAATACATTCTTTTGTGTACTTCTCTTTTATTAAACTAGTACGTAGTAGTAATGCTCTTAGTGGCAAACAAAAATAAGGGATGTTTTAATATGATAATTATAATATGTAATGTATAATTCTATGATTTCCTTTCCGTAAACAAACAATACAAACGAGTCCAAAAAAAAATTTTAGATTTATTAATTACAAATTAAATATACGCTTGGAAGATATCAATTATGAATATCTCCTTAGTTATTTACAACTTTTAAACTTGTCTGTGAGACGTACTGTAACAGACCTAATATTTCATTATAGGATCGTAAATAGTTTGATTGATTGCCCCCAGATTGTTAGGTTGTCTATCGACTATATGTCTGATCGACTTATATGCTCCATCGAGGTCATCAAGACACAGTGCATTATTCTATTATAGTGGAAATGTCAGAACTAATGCATTAGAAAACTCTGTAAATCCCAGATTACACTCATTATGCAGAGGCGGCTGACATTTTTGCTGATAGTATAACTGTTTATAGGACAAAACTGATACAATTGTTTACATCTCAACGAAATGGAAATGGACAATAAATTTTTCTATTTTACCTTTAACTGTATTATTACTTTATCTGTCTTATTTTTTTCTGTATTATTATTATTATTATTATTATTACCTTTTAACTATTATTATTGTAACTTTTAACTGTATTATTATTTTAAATGTCTTATGTTATTTAAAAAAAAATTATTCTGTATATTTGTAAAAGCCCATAAGGGCGTTAAATAAGGCGTTAAATAGGTTAAATAAATAAGGGCGTTAAATAAATAGATAAATAAATAAATACATGGATTCAGGTTTCTTAGATAACTAAGAACAAATAACAATACTAAAAATGCATAGTTTGCAAGAATTTTTCTTATTTCCACCTCTAAAATTTAAAAAAATTACAATTGTTGTCTAGAAACACCAAATACTTTGTGAAACGCTCACCAGACTAGTATTATAAGCTTATACAGGGTATAATAAAGCTAGTCTACTATACTTTTGGCGGGTTAGTGTGTGTACGTGTGTTTGCCCACCCGTCCAAAAGTGACCCAATATAACCTTCACTAATTCCATTATAATAACATCTACACATTATCAAAATTTTTAAAGTTTTATATACGTATGTTCTAAATGAGTTTCTTTCATATATTATTTGAATGGACTATGCTAGAAACATCTGTAATTCTTCCCATGACATAGTATACATATATTTCGCAGCTGGTAATGATACCTGTTTATTTAAAATCTTGGAATAAAATCCAGTAATTTTATCTCAGAACATAAATATAAAAATACCATTTACTAATTAATCATAGAGAAATAGCAAAAAACAATCTGCCATGATCGCATCTATCATTTTGCATCCAACAAACACAATGCAATATCTCCAATTTCAATATATTAAATAGTTTAAATCTGACTTAAAGATACTTTCCAAATTTATTAATAAAGGGATTACTGTAAAGATAAGACTGTTGATATTTTTGAGAATCGCTCGTCTAGACCGCCCCCTGTTTTAGCAGCCCGGGGCGGTGTCTCGAGTAGGTACTTAATGTTTCTTTTTATTTTCCCGATCCTGTATTATCGGCTTAACCATTTCCCTCTTAGCAATGAGTAAAGAAATTAACCCAACGTATAAATACCACGGCCGGCAACAGAGGGGTATTGTGAGAGAAGTGATCAAATTCGTTGTACCTGTAATGTACTTATACTTGGTAAGGGCGGAGAGAGGTACACCAAACATACCAATAAAGATCGCTAATGACAAATGGGTCTTCAATTATTTTGTCATTTTTAGAAAAATCTAAAAAAATATAAGTTGTAGCCTTCAGATCGGTATTTAAGATTTATCATAAGGATTTATCACAAGTCATTTAAGAAGTAACTGTATGTATCAAATTATACATACAGTTAAGATAGGTTAGTATTTTAATAATCCCTAGTATAGTCTAGAGTCTAGAGGTATGTTGTAATATTCATATGAACATTTCTTGGTTGAAATAAATAAAGAAAACAAATAATATACAATCGATCATAAATACAATCACAATATATAATTCACAATGTAACAATTTCCACCATCTGCAGTAGGTAATTTTTCTATCGCTATCTATATTACATCAGCAGGTATATATTTAATGTATGCCCGATTTCAATGCGTTTACCTACTCCTTACCACCCTATTCGTCCTTTTCAATGGATCTACAGATCATATCGAGACTTGGCTTCCACCAACCCTCGCCTTCAATTCCTCCAGTCTCCGCTACGGTCCTCCAGTCTGTCACCCGCAGTATTTGGTCCGCATCCTTACTGACCTCGTCTTTCCATCGCAGTCTAGGTCTGCCGACCCTTCTTCTTCCACCTGGATATCCCCCGAGCATCCTCTTGAGCACCCGCGACGATGGTATTCTCTGCACATGCCCTACTGAAAAATGAAAAGCCATGGGAATGAGCAATCACACCTTGAAATGAATTGAAAGCTACCTAACTTCTTGGAATCTCTACGTCAAAACGCACGATTATAAATCTTTTCCATTTGAGGTATTCAGTGGTATACCTCAAGGATCCCAACTCGGGCCTATTCTATTTTTACTTTTTATAAACGATATTGTTGACATTTTTTCATAGAATTCATGTTTTGACGTTTGCAGATCGTCTTAAAATATATAAAGCGACCTCAAACGACTGTATTACTTTGCGAAATAACCTAAATCTGCTTTAAACGTGGTGCTGCAAAAATGAATTATATCTTAATGTAGAAAAATGCAAACAAATAAGTTTTAATAAAAGTAAAAATAAAACCATATATCAATACTGCATTATAATGAAATTCGTAACAAAGCAATGAAATCCTTAGGATTTGTGTTAAGGACAGTAGAAGAGACAGCAGCACAGAAACCGATCGATACCTAAGTAATCAATTCGGTTACTACTTACCTGCCAAAACTTCGCCACAAAACAAATCAAACCCAGGAATGTCGTACATCGGATCACTCTCGCTAATTAATGCAGCGACAGACCTGGAGGGGTGGCTGTGCACCCCAGCAGCGAGGGCTGATTGTTAAAGGTAATAATAATGTCGGGATCCTTGCAACAGCGGTCAGAATGTAATGCAATATTATTGGGGTAACTTTACTGAAACCCTCGAATGTATGTATGTAGACTGATTTTAATTTGTCGATTTTCTGGTGACGTTTATGATGCAACGGAGATGCGACTATTATCGAAACAATATTATTAAGAAGCTGAAATAAAAATGGAATGCAATTTGAGGGAAATTATATTAACGTTATTGCCCGAGGTAACAGGTTTATTTAATTTAATTTAATTTAATTCTTATACAAAGGTATTTTATTATTATTATTATTATTATTATTTTTTTTTTATATTTATTTGGTAAATGTACAAACTTAAGAGTATTCAATATAATTTAATTAATACACATTTATATTACACGCTTACCACTTTTAAATGAGAATTTATTCTCGTGTTTAAAAGTGGGGGCATTGTCATACATGTATATATCTATTATTAATGAAATCGTTAGTGTAAGACATTAGATTAAATAAGTAAGATATAGAAAAAGAATCATTAGATTAAATTATAAAAATTAAGACATTAAATTAAGTAAGTAAGATATAAACAATACAAGAATACAAAAATGTGAGACATTAGAATAAGTAAATAAGGTATACGCAAGGATACAATAAATTAAGTTATAAAAATTAATAATTAAGAAGGTATTGTAATAACATTTAAAAGTATATATAGATTGTTTTTGATAAGATTTTATCATTGCGTTATTGTGATGGTTTTTTGTAGAAGATTTTTCAATTTAGTCTTGAATTTTCTATAATTTTTTTCCGTCTTCATTTCATTGGGAAGAGCATTAAAGAATGATATTCCTTGATAGGAGAAATGGTGTTGGGCTGTGCTAGTATTACATTTAGGTATCAAAATATTTCCAGCTGATCTCGGTCTATTACTAAAACATCCAAATGTTCTATTATTGATATACTATCATATATTTATATTATATATATTATATATTTATATTTTAGTTAGACGATGCCTGTATCATTAGAAGAATCTGTGTTAAAAATTAATTGTATATTTAGTATCTTGTGAGATTATTTATTTATTTTTTAATAATATATAGAATGCAATTTGGATTGTACAAGTGTCCTGTATACAAAAGAATATGTAAAACATGTAGATATTTTCTTATTAGAGTTATGCAAATTTGAATATTGTATTAAAGAAAACCCTTTTATAAAAAATAATTATAAAGGAGATTGACACAGTATATGAATATTTTAATAAAATCAAAATCTCGAGTTAGGACCTAATATAATAAAATTGTAATGAGAGAGATTTACAGAATGATGTGAAAGTACAGCTAATTGAATGCGAGCAATAATTGTAGACATTTGAAATTTTTTTAGAATCCTCAAAATTCAATCATCACTTTTATAATAATACAAACTGACAGATGTCACCGACATGTACAAACAATGTCATCGATAAAATAACGTGTCAGAATTTAAAATATATTTTTTGAACAATTAAACTGATTTTGTAAAATTAATGGATGATTGTCATCCAGAGTAAATGGGTCGTCAGAAAGTGATGAGCTTTTTATTTTCCTATGTACGTCCAGAAGGAAATTAACATATTATTTATAAGATATTTGTATAATAACATTAGTTTAAACATTCAAAAAAATATTGTTATGTAAAGGTTTTGTGAAATTTTGCTTCAATCTGCTACTTTAATCGGAAAATGTTTGGATCATTTATCTTGTCACTGTAATTAAATTAAAAATCCGTATTTATTTTGAAATGTAATTAAATAATCATAATCATATTTTAAATACTTACCCAATCAGAGTTCTCGTAGATGCTGTGGGTTTCCTAAAGAAATAATTACACATTTTAAATAATTTTTAGGAATATGGATACACGAGTAGATAGCTGTGAGTAAGATGTATCTAAACACACGCTATTAGAATCAGTATGCCCTTACGGGCTAGTTGAAAGCTGAGATGAAAGCCACTTAATTAATTTATAAAAACTTAACAAAAAATAAATAAAAGTATCTGATATTTTATATATTGTTACGGGATCGTAGCTGTGAGACGTACATGAAACACTAAAAATAATTAAACCTTTTATTTTTGACACAAAGTCACTGGACACGACTATAATCGGAGCACGATTCTTAAATTCACACTAATTGTTTCTAGAATATTTCACACAGGTTCTACTTTGCTGATTCACATCACTAAAATCTTCGTTCCACTTTTGCTTATCGCTAGGTATATAGATCCCTTCCGTTTTGCACATAAGTATCCCTCGCGCCCAATATCTGTCGCTTGGTCACACTTATAGCTACACCGCTGCACGGTTCGTTTTTATCTGTGTAATCACAGAAATATCACACCTCTCTTTATTTTTAGCGAAATTTAAAATAAATTAAATTTTAATAAATATTATTATTAAGTTCTACGGGTTAAGTATTTTTATGTGTTACAGCTGTTTCGGCTTGTAAGGCCATTATCAAACACCTCTCTTCTCGCGAGCGCCCGTCTTTACTTGATTTAGCGAATGTTCTAGAACGTTCGATTAAATTCTCCATATTTCTAGTGTTTTATGGTTTTTTAGAGACTAGTCCAGTTAATTTTAGATTCATGTGGAACGTTTGAGAGACTTCGACAATGCGTACTTGTTTTTGACTCTCACATTTAATTAAATAAAAGTAGTAATTAATTATTTTTTTATTAAAACCAAATTAATTAATCGATTAGAAAGACATCTAAATATTTATTGTAGCATTACAAAGTAATTTAAACTACCGTATCAAAAAAGTGGATTGCTCTATGGACAAAAATAAAAATAAATCAATTAATAAAAAAGAGAATTACGCATAAGGTCGATATATTCACGGAAATCTACAAGGCTCCTATAGTTTAGTGGTCAGAGCATCGGCCCCGGAAAGGAGGTGACCCGGGTTCGAATCCCGGTAGTAGCCAAAATATTTTTTCGTGAATTAGATTTTTCTGTATGTCCTTCTAATTGATTAATTAATTTGGTTTTAAAAAAAAACTTCACAGAACTATGTCCTGGAAAATTACAACTTCACAAATATGAATGTGTTCTTGAATTTAGTAGTAATTAAGTTTGCATTATATACATAATATGTGGAGTATAAAAACAAAGGCAGCAATATCCAAAAAAAAGTAGGATTATTAATTTATAATGTACTGAATTCGAGATTTTATAGGAAACATGGCCTATAAATTTATTAAATAAACGATTTTCGAAGGGATAGATATGTAAAATCTAGAATTCAAATCGTTTTAAATTAGTAATCTTCGGTGACTGCATTCAAAACATTTTTTAAATTTTTTTAGAAATATCTGCTTCGCTTTTATTATACCCTACATATTTAATGTATAATCGGAATGTGGATTTAAATCAGATGTTTTAAACTATTTAGGTACATAATAAGAAACTGAGAGATATTTCAATTACGAATGCACAAAAGCCACTGATATTTTTGCGCTCCTCAGCTATTTAGCAATTTGATGACTTGGTAAGATCCTGCGTGCCTTGACGGAGCTTGCCCTTCGTTGAAGCATTTCCAACCCCACATATTGAGGAGTATATCACCCCCGGCAGACGTCGGATTCGACAGCTGTCACGCCGAGTATCTGGAGACATTCCTGGACCGGGCCGGGACGATATTTCTCCGAAGGGAAATTGCTCCTGTCGCGTGAAGAGGCGTGGTGACGTCACTCCGCCGTCGGCGCCTCTTCGGAAGACGTCGGGGAATAAAACCTATTTATTTTCATTTACGCCGTACGTCGCAAAATAAGTATTTTCGCCTTACGAGTTCGTGTCGACTCTTATTTATTTATTTATTTAGAGTATTCACAAGTTCACAGTTCAATAAATCAAAGAAACATCTTGAAATATCCTACTGGAGCTCGATTATGAACGACTCAATATATCAATGTAATTTCAATCTTAACGCTAATCTAACCAATTATACAGGGTTATTTGTAAAACATTAATAACCTCGCAGGACTATACTCCTGCCTTGATTACGAGTCGAAAATGTTCAAGCTATCTTGACCTAATATCAATAGTTATGGAGATATGCAACATCAAAGTTTGCATTTTTTTTTTCAATATTTCTGACTCATTTTTTGTAATAATAATACGATATAAGTTACTGTAATAATACTTCAACATTTTCCAAAAAAGAAGTCAAAAATATTGAAAAAAAAATGCAAACTTTGATGTCGCATATCTCCTTAACTATTGATATTAGGTCATAATAGCTTAAACATTTTCGACTCATAATCAAGGCAGGATTTTTAATTGATAATTGGGTCTGCGAGGTTATTAATGTTTTCCAAATAACCCTGTATAAGAAATAAAACAAGAGAAAAGTGAAATAAACAAAGTATGACAACAGCAATAAACAAAGTATGAAAACAGTAATAAAAGCAATAAATCAAGAGAAAAGTGAATAAACAAAGTATGAAAACAATTTTTAATTTAGTTTTTAAAACAAACACTAGTTTTTAAAACAATAGTTTTTAGAACGACACTCTCCCTAACATCGCATTCTTAATAATACTTGAATTCGCTCTTAGATTACTTTTGACTTTGACTCTTAGATTACTTTAAGTGAAACCCCTGAAATTTATTAATATAATAGGTAGGTATATGTTAGCCCTATTTTATTATATTTTTAAAAATTAAAACCATCGAAAATATAATTTTTAATGAGATTTCGGCAATGACCCCTGCTATAGACGCATGGAGAGGATCCATTGATCAGAGCATATCCGAAAGGACGAGGTGTTGAGCAGGGTGGGCGAAAAGAGGCGACTCCTGAACAGAATCGCCCAACAACGAGCGAATTGGATAGGCCATAACATAAGGTACCGGGCCTGCATTTTACCATCATCAGGGCAATATTAAAGGCAATAATCGTAGAGGCCGCTCAAGATGGACAAGCTACATGGACCAGATTATCGGAGATGTGCGCTTTAGCAGCTACCAAGAAATGAAGAGGCTGGCAGGTTACAGAGAGGAGTGGAGAGATCGAGTGCTTGGTGCAGACCAATCCTAGAATTGAGATCCAAAAATATACTAGTTTGTATTTTTTTTACCAAGTAGGTAAGACATTTTTTTTAAATATATGTTTATGTAAGTCATTCTTCAACAAACTTACTCCTCGTCCCTGCAATGATATAAAATTTTGTCTATGCTTTAATTACACCGCGAGTCTTAGGGCCGGTTCAATCAACTTGGATTATAGTAATCGTTCATAAAAACCATAGATTTTTACGGAAACAGGTTGTAATATCGTTGTAATATGTAATTGTCGTAATAATCGATGATTTAAACAAAAGATCACTATTGACTAATCGGCCCTTAGGCGTATCAAAAATATAAGATTAATGATAGAATTAAAATAATATGTATGTATGATAAAAATACATCCTAGAAACGAGATAAATCAATATTTCTGCAATTCGTCTAAAATAAATTCGTAAAAATAGTTTCAAACAAATATTATTCATGAAGATATAAGTATTATAGTTGTCTCATAGAGACGAAACTACTTTTTTATATGGGAAAGTAGGTATGGAAGTCTTTTTGGGTGTCCATAGGGCTTACTACCTATCATATGACTGGATTAACTGATGATGATGACTTTACTTTATGATGATGACATCTATCAAATTTTTGGAAGTTGTGCAGATATTTAACTTGAGCGCCTTGTTTCAAATGTAAGTTGTAGTATACTACCGCCAGCTATGGTTGAAATGTTTAATTCCCATAAATCAGTACAGATGTCGCCGCTGGTAATGAGATATTTATATTTTTAATAACGTTTTAAAAACTTCAATCGAATGTTCTTGAAAACTTTAGACGTTCTAAAAAATATTCTAAAACATCATCAAACATCATAATTTCACTGTCTGTCCGTCCGTCCATCACCGTAACTTCGCGTAACGTCCGTAATTTCGTTCGAATTCACGGCTAAAAAACGAAATTAAACGGCCGTGGGATGGGACTTGAACCCCGTGCCAGCAAACCTAAAGGCGGTAGCGATGTTGCTAACACCGAGACTGCATTATCCGTCAAAAATAAGTACATATAGGACTAAGCAAAGACGCGAACCATTCCATGTTCTACCCAGCACAATTTTCAGGGTTTAAAATTACCATTAACAGCCGGCCAGTAAATGTTCAAATATTTTGATAAAAGTCGTTATTACTATTTCATGGGTGTCGGCTATAAATAAGTAAATACTTATTCTTTAGGATCCGGCATGTATGTAAGGAGCAAACAGGTCGGGACATTTGAGGGTATAGGAAAAGAAAACTCCCTTTTGGGTTAAACAGACAGCACAAAAATAAGTACATAGAAATATGGACTTACGCACACGCACCACGGCCGGCACATACGATCCAAGAGCAAAACAAGATTAAGCAATCAAGAATATATACTATCACTGTTTGAGCGCCGAAGGATTTCCCACCTGGAGACCCACACCCGCAGAAACGCCCTGAACAGTTCCAAATTCCTAGCGCAGCTTAACAGATCGGAATTCAATATATTGCTCCTATCTGCAACTTCCGAATCTTCAATCATTTCCTCTCTCGCATCCCTCAACAAAACACAGCTCCAGAGGATGTGTTTTCCTTTATGCCTTTATACTGTTATTATATACTTAGTGTTTTGTACATGCTTATAGATTGTGTTAATGTATTGAAATATTACTTTCTGTATTGAAATATTTTGGTAGTTTATGTATATTTTTTTAAATAATAAAGAACTGACGGAACAATGAGGGTAAAATTTTGGATGGCAGTCGTGCGGCCCAATTCTGCTTTGCAGTGCTGGGTTGCACGGTTGCCTTTAGCTTTAAAAATTGCCAACCTGGCGGCAAATAAGTAGGACCGATATAGGAGCTTTTGCTTATAAAACGGTCCTGGGTAAGCGGTGGGTCTGCCCAATGAGGGCAGACGGTAATTTTACATGCCGGATCAAAGAGATCCGGCATGTAAAATTACCGTCATTTTTGACGGATAACAGGTAGCATTTTTTAATAATATGTAGCTTTAACTTTGTAAAATATGTACATTGGATGTTGGTCTCTCCAGGCCGAACGACTTAAAATGACAGGCAAAATACCACCCCATTCGCAGAGCCACATTGAAGCAGGATGTACTCAGCGCCGAAGAAGCGAGGGCTGCCCACCTCCAGGGTGGCTTCGAGGACTGGTATGCAAATACGTTGCTTGCCGTCGAGTGGCCACCACTCCCCTGTCATGCGGGTCATTATAACGGAATATAACTGCCGATGTTCGATACCAAGTAGGTGCAAAACCGCGTGCAAAAGTATCAAGAAGTACATTTAAATATTGTTTGTCGAGTAGTGCTCGACTTGTATTGCCGCTGCGGGATCTAACGACATAACGACTTTATGTGTTTTAAATTAATGAAAAATTGTTTATCAATTTACGTTGAATATTACATTTTTTTATACATGTTTAACTGTCCCCAGTAAAGTAATACTTGTGTTTGGGGACAGGAGTATGATACACAAGAGCATGAATGAATAAGTATGTATAAGTTAATAATGGAACAGTTTAGAGAAATACAAACATCATAAGATAATCATAAGATAAATATTAGTGACTCGAGTGTATTAATTATTTCGGAGTATCGTTATTTTTTATAATTCTAACAATTTTCGTTTTAATTATGTATATTCTATTTGTTTTATGTGTTTCTTGAATTTTGTACGGTGTACTTCAGTTCTGATATTCATTGGTAAGCTATTGAAATATTTGACACCTAGATATGTGTAATGGTGTTGTGTGGCTGTTTTGTTATATTTAGGAATGTTTAAGCATCCTATTATTTGCGCTCTTTGGCTATAACTACGAGTATTATGAGTTTGTGGTGTGTTTATATTTTGTTGAGTGAATGTTTCTTTATGTATTTGTAAAATGGAGGTGTTTTTGTATAATCTGTCTAACGTTGGTACATTAATTTCTTTAAAAAGTCAATCTGTAGGGAAGGTTCTATGTTTTTTAATATAACTTTGATAATTAATTTTTGAATTGTTTTATGTGTCTGTAAGTTACTTTTATAAGAGCCCCCCTAACTATTATTCCACATTGTAATATAGCTTGTACAAAAGCATAATATAATGGCTAATTATCGAACAATAATTATAATTATGAAATAAAATTAACGAAAAAATATATAAGCTGCTAAAATATTTTTTCGTTAATTTGATTTTTCTATAATATAAATATTTTTTATATTCAGTATATTTTGAGTTTGTCCAAATTTTTCAAGAACACAATACTGTATTGGATTACTATAATATATCTTGATTAATGAGGCCCCTCTGGGGATAAAGTCCAGTATTCTGTCCTTGACAAATTTGGACATAGGTACCTACTCAAAATATTCTGAATATATAAAAACCGATCTTAAAAGGAGTTAAATAATTTTTAGGCGTATTCTAGTGTACAATATAAAGGATATTGCTTTAAAAACTTCAATCAAAAATATAGATATCTCATTATCAGTAGTGACATCTGTATTGGATTATGGGAATGACAAATTTCAACCATAAGTGGCGGTAGTAAAGTAAAACTCACACGCAAGTTAAACTTATATACAACATCGAAAAATTTGATAGACGTGGTAGTCTACCATGATTTAATTGGTGAACGTTAAATTGTGTAAAGTGATCACTTAAACCAGTCTTATGAAAGGCGTAAGCCCTATGAACACCGAAAAAAGGACTTCCGTACCTACTCTCCCATATAAAAATATAGCTTCGTCTCTAAATGCTCTTTTAAAATGTAGTGTAAATTTCAAAATCATGTAATGTGATCGAGAGATAGTGGGTCTAATAGTTATTTCGAAAAGTTAGTTAGTAAGTTCGCATTTTTTCATCATTCAGTCGCTAAGCTAATTTTGAGAAAAAGTAATTTTTTTCTGGGTTGAGTATTCTGCCGTGTTTTTACGATCTTTCTGGACGACGTTTCGGATTCCACCGCTGGGTCCGTCATCAAGGATGTGCATATATAGGGTTATTTATACATTAATAACCTCGCAGGACTATATTCCTGCCTTGATTATGAGTCAAAAATGTTCAAGCTTGGAGATATGCGATATCAAGGTTTGCATTTTTTTCAATATTTATGACTTATTTTTTGTACAACGTTGGAGTATCATCACAATAACTTATATCGAATATGAAAAATTCATTCTCTTTCAAATTTAAAAATTCAACCTTCCAATTCCAATTGGAATTTCTGCAGGGTTTTTATCATTTTATTTAACTTGTATTGAAAGGAATGAATTTTTTGTAATCGATACAAGTTAATTTCAACGTTTTGTAAAAAAATAAGTCAGAAATATTGAAAAAAAATGCCAACTTTGTTATTGCATAACTCCATAACCATTTAGTTCATGGCTGCTTGAACATTTTCGACTCATAATCAAAGCTGGATTATAGTCCTGCGAGGTTATTAATGTTTCCCAAATAACCCTGTATATCAGGGTTGTGTATGTAGAAACATCCAAGAAATCTCAATTCAGAAGTTGCTTTTCGAGTGCAAGACTTTCACCTTTCAGAAAAACAAGTTTTTGAGTATAGAAGGTCATATTTTTGTACAAAGTTAGTTCTACTGTGTACCAAAATGTCATCTCTGTGTGACTTTCCAATATTGTTTTACAACGAAAAGTGATACATTTGCATTTGATAAATTTTATTAAGGTTAATACACAAATTGATAAAATATGACTTAAAGTTACTAAAAATCTATGCGTGCGAAGCCGCGCGGGCACAGCTAGTATTAAATAAATTACAAGAAATTGTTCTCTATATTACCAGTGGTTTAAATGTTCACGTTTCTAGGGTATTTATTTTTAAATGATTAATAAGATTTTGGTTAGAAACTTTGGTTGATATTTTGGTTGAAAACTTAATTTATTCATTTAAAGTTATTTCGCAGCTCTAGACAATGGCAAGTCAAAATGTTTATAATGCAGAGATATTGAAATAATTAGTATCTGACTTGTCAAAAGTATCCAATTTTAAAATATGACAGTTCTAAACGATGTGTGAAATTAGTATCGAATGTTCAAAATTCACAAAATGTGAAATTTCGAGACATTTCTATTTTTGTCTGATAGTCTCGAATTTAAAAATATTTAGTTGCAGACATAAAGTTATAAAGTGTTACATGCAAAAATATTTGATGAAAAAGAAATTAAAAGTCGTTAAATTATCCCACACGAACTCCAAAATCCTTGGATTTCTGTTATATAATTTTTTTTTAAATAGCTTCATCATTTTCAATGCCCTCGAAGAAATTTTATCTTATTATAAATTTATATAGGTATAATAATAACATACTTAATGAGTTACCTCAAAATTTCTTCATGAAAATATTTGATTATCTAGTTTTAAAGTATTGTATCAAAAAAAAAAACTATTAAAAGTACGATTTCCTTATCGTATTTTAATTATGACCTACATTAAAAATAAAAATTATGTCGCACGATAAATTATTAAATACACAGATTCTTTAATTTTTTCTGAAAATGGAAATTTTGAAGTCAATTATCGTCGTAGACTAACACTAGGGATGCGATTTCTCGTATGTTTACAACACAAGTTACCAACATAAAACAAGATGGCAACTTAAACGAAATATATTAAAACATCGCGGATCCGTGGTGAGAATCCGACGACATTATTTATCAAAAACATCACATCTCGCTTTCGGCGATTCAAAATCGTCTGAATATTTCGTCTCGCCTAAACGATTTCTTTATTTTCAAACATCATTGTCAAAATTCCATCACATCTAAAATTTCGCCAAACCCTTCAGCACCCACCCAAATGAGAGTGCTCGCATTTTTTCTTACCCTCCAGAAGGTGTGCTCCTGGGCGATGAACCGTCTGGCCGCGGGTACATTCAACAGCGTCTAAAGTATTAATGGACCAGAAGGACTTGAGATGTCTACATCCTTAGTGCGAGATCAGGAAATTCAGCATTCAGAATCCGCTCATTCAAATCCCGGCGCCATTTTGTCAATTCTAAAAGGGCGGCAAAAGGAGAGAGTTTTTTCGCGCGCTTTAATTTGCAGTGAAAGCTATCTGGATGCTGTCTTGGGCTGCAGGACGATGGAGGACGTGGAGGAGAAGAAAAAACAAAGCCTGGGGACACTTTTTAATGCCGTACTTTATATTTAGACGCGGATTTTCGGAAATGAATTTTCGCGGGTGTGGAGACTTTTTTGTTTGCGTGGTGTTTAATGACAAGGGATATCTAGTTTTCAATATTTTCAGCAATATCAAGGGGTTAAGCCACCCTGGGAACCTGAAATTTAGGTAGAAATGCAAGTGATTTTTTTTAATGACACTTATTATTATGTTTTCAATTCGTTGAGCAACTTAAATGGACATTTAAAAAAATAATTTTATTATTTGTTTTAATTTACTCATATTCATTTATTACACCTACGTGTTTCGGAAAAACTAGACCAGTTCTAAAAATTTTTCCAATAATTTTGTAAAATCAAGAACTTCAGCAATATAATAATATTTAAATATTTCCGAAACATGTAGGTGGAATTAATGAATATAAGTAGATTGAAACAAATAATAATATTTTTTTTACACTTATTTATTTTTATTGTTAATATTACGTACAGTTCCATCACATTTTTTCTAGTCTGTTAAAACTATAAAGATACATAAATTTGATCGCCATACCTTTCCAAAAAGAAACTCTTAAGGCACAAATGAAACTATTATTTTATTAGAAATTTTTTGAAATAGAAAAAATGTCCGCGTTACACCCACACATTCCCCAGTGCAATTTTGTCCGAGACTGAAAAGAAAGTCATATATTTGTTAGAAAATAAAATATCTATAATTCATCATATTCAATTTGGAAAAAAACGTCTTTTGTTGCCTTAAAATAAATTATAAGCGATTGTTAACAACAAATGACTTATCGGGTTAAAATAGGATTTAAATAGATATTTCAATAACTATAAGTACCTACATGACCTTCTTTTATGTCTTGGACAACTGTGCACCGGATAATGTTGCGTCTCAGTCACGGCGGAGGAGGTCCACAGGAATGAACATTACGCTGTTATTTTTTTTCAAAATTCTCCCTACAATATAATAGTTTTAACTAATCACCTCGTTGTAAAAAAAACACTCAGAATTTAAGTGAGTATGGAAGACTTTGGCTGTTTACAGGGCTTAAGATTCTGTCATAGGCTGGCTTAAGTGATCGCTTGACACAACGTAATGTTCACGAGTCCACCCGTGATCGATCAGCATATCTATGAAATTATCTCTACAAGAATATTAGATATCAGAGGCGTGCAGTGAGACAAGAAGCATTCCTTTTTCCTAAGCATATATATTGAAAAGAAACCGAAATAAGAGAGATATGTCATAATATTTCTATCAAAACATATTATTAAAATATTAATATTTTATAATATTCTACCAGATAAATACTTAATTTAGATTTTTTCTTCATATTTATTTATATAAAATATTTTTTTTATTTTTATTATTTTTTTATTATTTATTATCGTCACATCCATAGTACCTACATAATTTAATGAATCCAATAATATATTTATACAATAAAAACGTTATACTCGCCACAAAAGAGCTGACGCTGTTATTTGTGGATATTAAAATTGTAATAATAAGGTGTTAAGAATATCGAGACACAAAATAAATAAATATATAGTGAAGCTCATGAGAATTTAAAAGGGTTTTCTTATTGAATTTCTTAAGTTCATTTTGAATTGACGTACCTAAGCTCTGGATTTTTTTAATTTTTCGGGTAATGAATTGAAAGTTTAAATTCCTACAAAGAAATAATGGTTCTGGGCTGCGATTGTTTTATATTAGGACGTTTTTAAATTTAGAAATAATATTGATGACTTTGAAGTTTCAGAATCCATTATATGTTTTCTTTAAAGATGTGTAGTAATATTTTTAAAAATTTCCATTACAGTAGGCACACAAAATTCTTGGAATAATCGATTTGTAGGTTAGGTTCTTTTTTAAATAACTTTAATAATGCTCTTTTGTGTTATTAAGAATGTGTTTAATGATGTTTTATATGATCCTCCCCATCCAATGATACCATGTTGTAGTATTGATTGAATTAATATATAGTGCAAAGTTTTATGCTTCTTGTTCTCACTGAACGCCCCTGGTATATATGTATCTCGATTCAATTTATTCAGTACAATACAATACAGCGTATTTTGTATATAATATACAAATTTTGATAGACATGGTGGTCGATAACGGGCGGAATCGGTGAATGTTACATTGTGAAAAGCGATGTCAGCCTATGATAGGTCGAAAGTCCTGCAAATACCCAAAGACTTGCATACCTACTTTTCCAAATATAGAGATTCGTCTCTGAGAGACATCTATGATATATATTGATTAAAATTAAGGTTGCATAACGAAACTGTAAAATGTAAAATTGAAACAAAGACTCAACCTCACTTGACCCTACAGGAGAGCTACGTTTTAAATATTAAAGTCTGCAAAACAATTGAAAGAAACATGCCTCAAGCGCCATCTACATTTCATGGGAAGGTTCACTTCAATCGTTTTCTTTTCCTGTTATTTTTCTCGGGCTTTCAGGCCGGCGTAATGGAGTCCTGTTCTATATTGCAGTCCACAATATATGCAAGGGCCCTCAGACCTGGCGTCTTCAGGGTCCAATGACCCGAACAAGAATAGACGCCATATTTCAGTATTTTTCCTTATTCGAGGTCGACTCAAGTAGGACCGTGAGACAGACACTCGAGATCGCGAGAATGATCTCAGCCGAGAGACATCAACTCTCGCGAAATGAGGTTTGAATGCGGAAAGAAATGAGTGTTTCTTATTATTTTTTTTTTCGGGAAACATGTAAATCTCCGGAAAACTTGGAAACAAAGGAAAGGTATTTTTCACAATGTTTTTATATCTTCTTCTTCTTCTTCTTATGCACTGTCCGTTTACCGGACGTTGGCTATCATGTTGGCTATGCGGACTTTGTTTACGGCGGCCCGGAACAGCTCCACAGTAAACTGGCCAAACCACTGTCTCAAGTTTTTCAGCCATGAAGTCCTCCTTCTTCCAGGGTCCCGACTTCCGGCAATTTTTCCCTGCATTATGAGATGCAAGATCTCGTATTTCTCTGGATGTCTTATCACATGTCCTAGATATTGAAGTTTTCGGATTTTTATTGTTTTAATAACTTCTTTTTCTTCTTTTTTCATCCGAGCCATAACATCTTCTTTATATATGTTAAAATAAAACATAAATCAATTTGTCTTCACCACTTTATTAGATATAAAATTTACATGTTCTCTTCTTCAGGATTGTTTGTGTATTCTCGAAACATGTAGATTTTATATATAAAAAAAAAACAAATTAAACGGCCAAATGAAAAAAAAAAAACAAACAAATGAAACAAGGCGGCTTGAACCCCGGGCCAGCATAACCGAACCGGCCGTTTAACGCAAGTTGCTATCGCCGCCTCTCCGTGGACTGCCAAAAATATACTATTAATATATAGGTATAAGTCTTATTAATATATAGGTATAGGTGTATAGTTCTTTTCATATAAGCTTGCAATTGAGTTAGTGTGGGTAGTGTGCGTAATACGCGCATGGTTTCGATGCGTTTACATATACGAAAGGGGCGTATCCGTAAACTTAACACAACGAAACGATGCGCGTATAAACTCACTAACCCACACTAACTCAATTGCAAGCTCATATGAAAAGACCTATACTAGGGCTTAGCAAAGCGTTTAAAATAGTGCCATTACTGTCGGCAGGGGAAATGTAAAAAAATGTTCCAATATTTTGATAAAAGTCGTTATTACTATTTCTTGGGTGTCGGTTATAAATAAGTGATAACTTATTCATTAGGAACCGGCATGTAAAAGTAGTCATTTTTGACTGGTTACAGTTAGTAAAAAACTAACCCATAAAAACCGTTTTTTATTATACTCCCTTTCTCATTGACTAGTTGAAACAGGTTTCGCGCCTACTCCACACATCGGGATCGAGTCGGGCGACGCTACGAAAGGGAGTAATAAAAAATTTCGAAAAATCCAAAATTACACTATAATTATTGAATTTTTTAAACGAAAATTTGTTAGCTCATTTTTATCGTCGCCACGAGTCTGCTTGCAAAGTTTCAGCTCGATTGGATCACGGGAAAAGGGTTAAAAATCGATTCAAAGTTTTTTCGGCAGAGAAGCAGACAAGCAGAAAAGCTGACAAGCAGACAAGCAGACGCTGCGAGTGAAAAGAAAGGGAGTAAAACAGGGTGGGAACATTGAAGAATGACTGTTTTGTAAACGTATATTTTGGAAAAAAAAATAGAAATCAAATATTTATGCTACGAATTTTTATGATATATCAAAATATGAATGCTATGATAACAGTTGTGATAGAAATGATAGAAACGGAATATATGAAGACCCCATGGCAAGAAGTTGTTAACTAACATTCAAGTCATTTTAAGATAATTAGACATAATGTAGTTAACAACCATTTTTTCGCTTCTGGGACTGGATTTTTCATAGAATAACACCTTTTTAAAATTGTTAAAACACGAATATCAAACAATCCTTAAAATGCTATCGTTTTTTACCATCTATTATCCAAAATTACAAAATACCTGGCATGTTAATTAATAATACAAAACATGGTATATACTATTTATAATGATTGAAAAATAATATATAAGTACATAATATTATAATAGTCTTCAAATAAAAACAAATGTATGACAGTACTGCCAGAGTAAAATTTATGTTAACCATAAATATTCCAATCAAATTAAAAGGCAAAAACGTGTTAATTTCAGAATGATGGCAAGAATTTGTTTTTATTGAAGATAACATGTTCTTCCCATTAGTAACTTATTTGATTTTTATGAAAAAGTGTAGTTAACATGTTCATTCCTACGATTTGAACATGTTCTAATTATTTTTAAGTTCTGAACTTATTTCCAATGGAAAGAGCGTACAATATTTAGTTTAGACGGCTTATTAACTCATTTTTGACAAAAATGTTAGTTAACAACTTCTTGCCATGGGGTCTTAGTATGTTGTATTTTGATTTTTTTTCTAAATAATTGGTTACCTAAAAGTCATGCTGCGATGTTCCCACTGCACGCCCCTGGATACAATGTTGTGTGACGTCACTCTCTATTAGTGCCGAAGGTGACAAAGTAATTCATCAACTGTCGAACGAGGCCATCACGAAATGTCATCGAATGTCGCATTACGGGCCGCCGTTGTGACGTTTAATTGGTGTGTCAATATATCCACAATAATGGCTCCTGACGTCGGGTTGATGCTAACAATCCAGTCGCCGGAGTAATTGCGCCCGTCTCGAAAAACGTCTTCCCAGGAATCACTTTGAACGGTGCTCGAAACATGGAAACTAATAAACTTGATAAGTGTACGAGGCAGTGCTTGATGTGGGTATAGAAATTAATTCATCACAAATTTAACTGCATAATACACGACTTATTCTTTACCAGCTGTAACCTGCGAAAAATGACGTACTTTTACATGTCGGTTACTAAAGAATAAGAATGTAAAATTTGGGTAAGACCTGTCTAATATAATATATCTAAAAAAAACAAAAAAGTTACGAACGATACAGGAAATTACGGATTGACAGGCAGACAACGAAATTTTTATTATTATCATTATATTTATCGCACATTAAAATGCAACTTTGGATCAATTTTTAACCCTTTTCCCGTGATAAAATCAAACTGAAACTTTGCAGGCAGACTCGTGGCGACGATAGAAATGATATAACAAATTTTCTTTTAAAAAAATAATAATTATAATATAATTTTGGATTTTTCGAAATTTTTTATTACTCCCATTCGTAACGTCGCCCGAATCAAGCCCAACGCGTGGGGTAAGTGCCAAACCTGTTTCAACTAGTGACTGAGAAAGGGAGTATAATAAAAACTTGGTTTTTATGGGTTAGTTTTTTTTATTACTGATCAGCCTTATGCAAAAGCAACCATAAGATGTAATCTGTAGTAATAGAAATAGTTTTGAAAAAAGCATAGTTTTTTACGGTTTCCACCAAAAACATTGTATTAATTATTATTTTAATTACCGATCAAACAACCGGGCCTTATTTTTTTATTTTTTTTATTACTAAATTATTATTTTAAATTATTAATATAAAAAAAATTATTTTAAATTATTAATATATTAAAAATCTATTTTGGGACAAATATAGAAACACAAATACGTCTATCTATCTATCTAACTGACACGAAATGAAAAAATGAAAAAAAAAAAAAAGTGAACGAAATGGCGTCATAGTTCGCGCCTTCCGTAGACTGTGCTTGATTGCATAATTTTTTTTCGGCGTTTGGCGGTTAGTGACGTCATTTACGTGAGTAAAAAATGATGAGTTCTGGGGACCGTGCATTGGGGGAGTCCAAATTCACCTATTGGTGGATTACTTGCAGATTCCTTTGATCTGACTATCTGGGGTATATTCGGTGAGTGGCTTTTTACCCGTTTGGGACCGTTTGGTCAATCCCGTTCTCTTTTGGTTCTGATACGAGTTCTTCCTCAGAGATACTGTCGAGTACTTCCATCGAATCGATGAAGATACCTGTACAATTACTTGATTTGTTCAATTTATTTTACACGACGGTGAATGTTTTGTGGTTGCAGCTTCTGTGCATATTTCCCAGTGAAGCCGAATGGGTTCTCATTTATTGTAGAATTGTCCTTGGGTTTGGTTTGGTCTCTTTTGACTACTTATTCTATATTATTATTTACTTGACTGTATTGTATTATTTTATTGTAGGTATTATGAATTAAGATATTTTAATATGTTAGATAAATAATATATTACCTTTCACATTGTCTAATAAATTAGATTACCTACCTATATGATTGTAAGTGGTTATCCCTCACCACACACAAGAATCGTAATTCTTTTTGGTGAGGTATATACATACAAAAAAATGAATTGTAAATATTTTCAAGGTATCTTTGTAATAAAATATTATGTATATTATTAATTAAATAAAAAATGTATCTGCCTATTTCATTTTAGCAAGTACAAAGTACATTATGCAGGGTTATTTGTAAAACATTAATAACCTCGCAGGACTATACTATACTCCTGCCTTGATTAGGAGTCGAAAATGTTCAAGCTATTGTGACTTAATTTCAATAGTTAAGGAGATATGCGACATCAAAGTTGGCATTTTTTTTTCAATATTTTTGACTTATTTTTTGTATGACGTTGGACTATCATTACAATAACTTATATCGAGTATGAAAAATTGATTCCCTTTAATACAAGTCAAATAAAAAAAAAACCTTCGAATTCCAATTGGAAACATTCCAATTGGAATTTTTTCAGGGTTTTAATCATTTTATTTAACTTGTATTGAAACGAATGAATTTTTCGTAATTGATATTCGTTACTGTAATGATAGTCCAACGTTTTACAAAAAATAAGTCATAAATATTGAAAAAAAAATGCAAACTTTGATGTCGCATATCTCCATAACTATTGATATTAGGTCATGATAGCTTGAACATTTTCGACTCATAATCAAGGCAGGAGTATAGTCCTGCGAGGTTATTAATATTTTACAAATAACCCTGTATATCTGATTTACTTGCTAAAATGATGTAGGTAGTGGTTAAATATTTTATCAAAACAGGATCTAAAGCATTACAATTATGTATTAAAGCTCCAACAGGAGCCATTTCCAGCCCTGGGTAGATGTAGCAAGGATAACGATGGTATCGCGCGCCCAGGAACAATAACCCAACCTATTACCAGGAACGTTCCTCAATAAACATCGTAACGTCCTAAGCTCTAGCGTGAGCTTAACCGGCCAACTCGCTACATTTATATTTCAAGCTGTTTTACTAATTTAATTTTCGTTTCTGTATCGCGATAACGCTTGTACAAGGGTGAACGCTGGAATGCTGGACATGATAGTCGTAGTAAACCTTTCTTATATGGACTTAAAAATGAAATCGGTTACGGCTCTTTCGCTGCAACCGATTTCGTTTGAAAAACTGAACACTTAACGCTCGCATTATGTCTTCAGTATTTTATAACTAGAAAAATTAAAAATATTCTTACTTCTTGAATACGTTTCATGGTTACTTCCTTCTATAGTTATTTGCAGGTGTTAAAGAAACGCATAGAAAATATTTTCTCCCGAAACTTTTGGTATATTTCCGCGTGATCTACTGGTTTCTAGATGTTTCGAGTTTATTCTAAAATGTAATGTATGTTTAATTTTTTATAGAAAAACAAAGCAAATTGTTTTGTCCTGGAAGACAATTTTTGCCTTCGTAAATTCTTAAAGAGTTAAGGTTAGCCAATCACGCTATTTCTCCGCAGGAGTAGGCAGAGAGGATAGAACGTCACATTCCTTTGCCCTGGCACACAACTTTTGCCTTCATGCATTCTTAAAGAGTTAAGGTTATTATTACGGTCGTTTAACATATTTATGTGTTAAATAAAACGGATATTTTATACGAACCGTATATTTTACTGAGAAGCAAATCTCGACGTTACGCTGAGATCTTTTTCAGCGTCAGGAGAGCGTCCTATCACGTGCATATAATTTACGACCTCGGAGAAACAATCAGCTCAGCCTACACCTCCGCCGTGATAGAACGCTCTCTTGATGACGCTGGATAAGACTTCAGCGAAACTTCGAGATTTGCTTCTCAATAAAATATACGTTTCGTATAAAATATCCATTTTACTTAACACATAAATTCATATATTCTTCTTCTAATGATGCTATCTTCTATTGGTCGGTCGGCGATCATTCTGGCGGTCTCCATTTTATTTACCGCCGCAAGGAATAGCTCAGTCGAGTTACACTTATAACAGTCCCTCAAGTTACGCAGCCATGAGATGCGGCAACGTCCTACGCTCATTTTACCACTCTCCTGAATGATGACTTGCTTTAGACCATATTTTGTTCCTCTCATAATATATTTTTATACTTTAATAATTCAATAAATTATTTAAATTAATCCTTCATACATTATTATTAATATATTTTAATAGTTAAATAAATGTCTACCATCATTCAAAGTCTTTTTTGTTTTTATTTAAATAATCTTCACGAAAATATCGCCGCGTGATTCCGATGCACTGAATTTTCTTTCGGGAGTATTCCTTATTTGTTTCCGCAAAATATAATAATCATCATTACCATAATTTTACTTAGAAAATGTGAATACATAATTTAAAGTAGAAAATAATTTAAAAAAAAATCTATAACATCGTTTAGAATGTTCCCAATACTATATCATTAATATTCTACATTCACATTTATTATATTTTATAAGTGTTACAGCCAAAATCATATTTATAAACATGCCTAGCAGCTGAAATATGATGCCTTATCAATAGATACAAGATTGTAATAAAATGAGGAAAATCAGCACATTTTAAATGTTCCATTTTTTAAACTTCGAACAGTTTGGAAGTGATAAAATGTAGATAGGTAGGTACCAACTTTATTATTTTTAAATTGTTTGAAGTTTGAAAAATGGAACATTTTAAAACGAGAGAAAGCTTGTGTTGATATCTGTAAAAGAGAAAAAAACGAGTTTAATTTTTTTCTGAAAGCGTCTTGTATCTGTTTTGCTGTTTTCCATAATATTGATAAAAATAAATAATTTTTAATTTGAAACTAAATTACTATCACATAGATCACCCAGTTTCCGAGTTTTATTTATTTATTTTCTTCTAAGTGTTGATTTCTAGGAAACTTTCTTTAACAAAGAGTTTCAAAACAATGAGATTTTTTTAAAGAAAAAAACACGAGTGCGCTTCCACGGCGGAGCGGGCATGCTATCATCATCATTATTTTTAATTTCGTATTTTCCTCTCTATATTTGTTCATTTTATAAATCTTCCACCCAAAGGTTCTGCGAGGTCTAAAATAAAATGGGCCAGACAAAATGTAATAAGATGTTACATTATTTATGTGGCAAACAATAGTTCTCATTTTTGCCATTACGTAATGTTTCTTTTAATTTTAATCTTTATCTTTCATCGCGGAAGGAGCTCCATTGTCCGTTGTGAAAACTTTAAATCGCCACTTAAGCTTTCCGATGTCCTAGCATGCAGTCCAGACGACCTAATGTCCTCTTCATCATCACACAGCTATCCTTTTAACGGCTTGTGAGGAGGTTTAAAACATATTTGTTATTATATAGTTCCGTGATAGCCACAATTGCCACTCACGTGGTCTGGTTTTTCAAAGCAAAATAATATTTGATAAACGTAATTTCACTTATGATGAATATCATCTAAAATATGTTATGCAATTCGTAAATAAATTCAGTTATTCTGATTTACAATATTATACTAAAAACGTGTTCATTCACATTATTTTTTCATAATTTTTAAAGGTAGTAATATTACACTTGCATATTAACTAATATTTTAAATTTTATTGTCTAATATTTTGAGTATGACCAAATTTTTCATAACAGTACTGGATTTTTGTTACAGGAGCATCATTAATCAATTAATGTATATTATACACATCTATAATATACATTGATTGATTAATGATGTCTCTGTGACAAAAATCTAGTACTGTTCTGAAAAATTTGGACGTACTCAAAATATTCTGAATGAAAATACTGGTAAAAGGAGTTTAATAAAAATTGAAATAATATTACGTCCTTACATATGAAATTGGCGTTTAGTATGGGAGGAACATAAAGCCGATTTTTTTTTATTATAATATATTTATTTAATCAAAGTATGTGCCATTGCTATCTATGCATTTTTGCCATCTCATAGGTAGTTCATCGATCCCTTTACTAAAAAAACCATTCGGACGGGAATCAATAAAATCTTTGAAGGCGGTTTGGACTGCCGCATCGGAGTTGAATTTTTTCCTTTGCAAGAAGTTATCCAAATTTCGAAAAAAATGGTAATCTGTTGGGGCAAAGTCCGGAGAGTACGGTGGATGTCTTAGACATTCCAATTGAAGCTCCTCTAATTTGGTAGCCGTCTGTTGTGCAGTGTGTGGTCTAGCGTTATCATGAAGCAGCAGTGGCCTAGAGCGATTAACCAGCCTCGGTTGTTTAGCAGCTAGCTTTTCCATAATGGTTTGCAGTTTCTGACAATAGACATCTGCCGTAATCGTCTGGCCAGATTTAAGAAAGCTGTAGTGAACGACACCAGCACTAGTCCACCAAACGCTCACAAGTAACTTTTTTGGAGTCAATTTTCGCGTGGGGCATGGTTTGGCTGGTTCGGCAGGGTTCAGCCATTGCGATGAGCGCTTCCGATTATCGTACAGGATCCACTGTTCATCACAGGTAATGATTCGATTTAAAATCCCTTCATTATTGTGCCGGTTGAGTAATGCAACGCAGCAGTCAACGCGCGTTTGTTGATTTGCTTCACTCAATTCGTGAGGTACCCACCTTTCCAGCTTTTTCACCTTACCAATTTGCTTCAAGTGG
>JADDOH010018210.1:0-16305 GCA_016648135.1 Agrypnia vestita
ATTTTATTTGAGAACAATTTTGAAATTATTCTTATTTTGAAAATGGAACGAGATGCAATTGGATAGGAAGGTATGTTCGGACATTAGAAATTATTATTATTAGGGATAAAAATTGTCCGATAAAATGCAATTATCTTGGAAATACTATAATGCACAAAGGGCCAGAGCTCCTGACGGCGAAAGCTTTTAGATCCTCCAGCTTCCAATTACTTTTAATAGATGGAGCTATCACGCGGTCCCTGTCGTGCTGACATTTTTAATTATCAGAGTACAGCACAATAAAAGACGTCAAGTTCCTCTCTTTTATTTTTTTATAACTCTTGCCTGAAAGTTAAACGAGGGATCAAGTATCAACTACAATTATATACAATTATATAGTTAACAAATCGAGGATTTTATATAGTTAAAAGTTATTAGTAAATATAGTTATATAGTTAAAAGTTATATATAAAAGTTATAGTTATGTAGTTAAAACTTATTAGTTTTATATAGTTAAATGTTATTTTTATTGTTCATTAGCTAAAAGTGATAGTGAAAACTGCTGTGTACCTATGTATTTTCGTTCTGTTTGTACGTGGTTATGTGCATTAATTTCTTTGTTTTTATCATACATAATAATTTCATCGTCTGTCGTGAGTCCGTCCGTAATTTACGACAAAAAAAAAACAAATTAAACGTCCGGAGATGGGGCTTGTACCCCGGGTCACCAAAACCGAACTGGCCGCTTCACGCATGTTGTTACGGCCACCTCTCCGTGGACCGCCAAAAAGATGCTGTAAGTGTATACTAGGACTAAGCAAAGAAGCGAACCAATGTTCCGTCATTTTTGACGGGTTACAGCTAGTTATTTATTATTAATAATTTGTTTCGAATAATTTCTTTGTCTGTCCGTAACGTTGTGTAATGTCCGTAAATTCGTTCGATTTCTCGGCTAAAAAACAAAATTAAATGACTGGAGAACGGGTTTGAACCCCGGGCGAGCAGTCCCTAAGGCGGCAACCTAGCGACGTTGCCATCATGGCATGTGCATGACCCGTCAAAAATACCCTACATATAAGACTACAAAGATGCGAACCAGACGCGAAGCCATTTTTGACGGGTTACAGCGAGCTAATATTTTTACAGGCATCTTGTAGCAGGCAAAATTGTAAATGCAGTTTATACGCAAAAATACATTGCGGTATACAGTATGTTTCGTAGCTAGTAGCAAAAATTTGTAACAGAGCTTGTTCACAATACTTTATAGGTCGGTTCATCCCTTGATAATGAGTCGAAATTGTTTCAGCAACCATGATCTAATAATAATTGATTTTTTTTAACACATCTTATTGTTAATTTTTATTTTTTATTTTTTTACTTTTTCCAAAAAGTTGGACCATCATTACAGTACCTTATATCGATTATGAAAAATTAATTCATGAATTAAATGATAAAAACATTATAAAAAATTTCTACTTTCAATCGTTCACTTTAAAATAATTTTTAAAATTGATATCTCACGAGGCCATACAGTCATAAAAGGTCCACAAAGTGGATTAATTTTCTTCATTTTTAAAACGTCGTAGGTTTTGTTATTTATTAAATGATTAAATAATTAGTTTATGTTACTTTATTAAGATTTCCGTATTTGAAATATATGGAACCCGATGAGTTAATTATAATATGATATCTTTCCATACAAAAATGGATGAAAAACGCAAGATAAGATATAAGAAAAAATTGTGAAATTTGCTCACTTTGGAAGACGATCGCCTTAACAGTCCTTAAAAAATAGTATAATACAATATTATGAAAAATAATTGAGTTATCACCGTATTTCATTATTTATTGTAGTATTTACTTAATAATTTTTCTACTATTCTATATTTTTGTCCCGTTTCATTTTTTAGTCTGTCCGGTAATTTGTTATTTAGTTTTGAAATTACGAACTGTTTGGTCCGGTTTCCATAAAGATTATTTGTTTAACTCCCTTTCTTTTAACTCGTAGCGTCTGCTTATTGGCTTGTATGCCGAGAAAACTTTGGATCGATTTTTAACCCTTTTCCCGTGATCCAATCCAGCTGAAACCTTGCAGGCAGACTCGTGGCGACGATAAAAATGATCTAACAAATTTTCAATTAATGTATATTATAGATGTCTCACAGAGACGAAACTGTAGTTTTTTTTATGGGAAAGTTGGTATAGAAGTCTTTTGGGTGTACATATCGTATGGTTGGCTTAAGTGATCACTTTACACAATGTAACAATCGCCATTTCCACCCATGATAGAATATACCATGCCTACTAATTTTTGGAAGTTGTATTTATTTGAATTACATGCCACACTTCATATATTCATTGTAACAACCTTTCCATGCGGCCTGTACAAAGACATTTTCATTCCCCTACCCTAAATCTCCACAGACAAATCTACAATTGATTTTACGGAATTTTTGAAAGCAATATACTTTTTCTGTGTAATGAAATTCATCCGAATTTCTAACATTACACTAGGATACGTCAGGAAAAAATAATAATATTATAAGCATAATTTTGGATTTTTCGAAATTTTAACGATTTATATATTGTTTAATTTTCGAGCCCGTGGAGTAGGCGCGAAACCTGTTTCTATGAAAATGGGAGTATAATAAAAAAAGTTTTTTATTCGTTATTTGTGGTGTCGTTAATTTGTGCTGTATTAATGTTTAAAATCTGTACTTTTTGTAATCTTCCAGTGAATTTTTATTGCATCGGCAAAATTTTACACATTTTAAGTAGATTGTGTTGGTCCTCACATGGTTTTTCTTTCTTTTAAATTTGGCATAAATTTCATTATTTTTATTTGTGGTTGTTTCATTTTAAAATCATATCGTTTTTATTTAAAAACCCTTTATAAATCAAAATCTTTCATCGAAATCAAAACGTTATAGAAGCAGAAGAAAACACCACGAGGCTCAGTCATGAGCCCGTCGACAGATCGGACGGGTCATGAACGTTCTACAATTTTAAAACACGGTAGCAAAGTGATAACTTTACATTGTTATATTCTGCTCTCGCGTGAAACCTTAATTATTAAGGGTCGAGGGAGCCCTCGCCAAGTGGTCCCTTATTAATTGATGTTTCAGCGGTGCACTTCATTCGACATTCAATTCAATTGAATTTCACGCATTGTTCCTGCTTTCAAAGTGTTGACTGAAAGCCTTCACCCCGAGGCTCGGCCGCAAATTTATTCATCCTCTCCAAACATCTGCACCCCCGCCCTATCGCCACCACCACCCCGGTGGTGCCGGTTTTGAGTCATACACGACTTTTGAGTCAATTATCGTCTGTCGGAGAGCTGCCGATTTTACGGAATTGGATTACATCAAATTTCTTTCTGCGGCGTTTGAAATTCATTTACTGAATACTCATTTTGCTGTATCCAGTGATATTGGGCACATAAGACCGCACGTTGAAGCTGGCAATGCCTGTGTAGCTTCATCAACAGTCATCCAGAGGAAGACTGAAGAACTCCTGGATGACTCAGTGCTCTAAAATGCTACAGGAAAACGGCCTGGATGAAAGCGACACCCACAACCAAAGAAGATACAGCCTGAGAACGAGAAGAGCCGACTCCAATAGCCAACCTAGGCAATGAGTTGGGACAGTGCAAGGAAGAAGAGGAGTGATATTGGTGCGTGTGGTGGGTGCACGTTGTATCACGGAATTTATATTTTTACTTCCTTTCTTTTAACTCGTAGCGTCTGCTTGCTTGACGCAAAAACTTTGGATTTTTAACCCATTTCCCGTGATCCAATCGAGCTGAAACTTTGCAAGCAGACTCGTGGCTACGATCAAGGAGATCTAACAAATTTTCGTTAAAAAAATGTAATAATTTTAGTATAATTTGGATTTTTAGAAATTTTTAATGGTTTTTTCATACTTATTAAGTTGTATGAAGAGATGCGACGCATCTGGTAGACACTAAACCTGATAATAGTATAATTTTGGATTTTCGGAAATTTTTTATTACTCCCTTTCGAAGCGTCGCCCGACCGAAGCCCAACGCGTAGGTTAAGCGCCAAACCAGTTTCCACTAGAGAAAGGGAGTGTAATAAAAAGTTGTTTTTTTTAGTATATTTGCTACTCTAGTATATTTGCCTCGTAGGACTCGGCAGTTTATGACGCAGTTAAAATAGAGCGCCATCTACGTGTGTCACCGTGGCTGTAGGAGGCAAATAAAGCACTAAAAATCATTTAAACCTTCATTTAATATGCAAATTCACTGGACACGAATTTAATCGGAGCACTCTTCTTAAATTTATCCACGACGCGGCGCGGAGATGATCTTTAGAGAAAAATTGTCAACCTGGCCACGTACGAGTAGGACCGATATGGTAGCTTTCGCTCATAAAACGGTCCTGGAAACGCGGTGGGTGTCCATTCATATTCTTCTTAAATTCACTCTAAATGTTTCTTGAATATTTTATACACTAATTTTCACTAATTATCTTCGCTGCACTTTTATCACTCCTGAATAAATTGTCTCTCGTTAAGTGATGCGCGTCGCTTACATCTTTCAAGTTTGCACTAGAAAACTTCTCTCTTGTCAGTAGTTACTTTCTTGATTACCATCGCAGGAATTCCACCCGCGTTAGCAATACACGCCACAAGATTTCGATTGCCTGTGGATTTCCATGGCGTTAGCCTGCTATCCCTTTAAGACAAGTAAAAATTCAAATGTGTATAGGAATTAAAAAAATTGTGCTAGTTCGTGCCTTTTCCGCCTGGCAGCTGAAGAAACCACACATAAAGTAATGTTTATAATAGTCACGTGCGATCATCTTTAACAAGTGTTGGTTGCTACATTTAGTTTGATTGCTGTACGATTTATTTTTATTATTCACATACACGGCATATTAACCCATACAACTCTGACCAGCAGATCTGAACGGATAAAATGCTAAAACATTTTTAAACTAAGTGATATTGTGATTTTAACCAAAATATCGTACCAATATTCTAGCTAGAATATTTTCCACGTTCTCCGAAACAAATCCATCAATTTTGTCATCCGCTTTGGTATTTTTAGTTCCAATTTATTCTGTCGCCTCTCTCATTTAGTTTGCGCTCCGCCGTCAGATGGCGCCACACTATCAATCAACGTTTTTGTTGCTCGCGCTGCAGCGCAACTTTCCGACGAGCGGGGGGTGACTGGATGCTGGCGGACCACTCCCGGGAAGCTCGGTCTGTATCTTCAACCTTTCTCCCGGTTTCTGGGGCGGTGAATACATTTTCCGATCGAGCGGCTGACCTTTCTGGGACTTGAGGCGGGGACAGTGAAGGGGTTTGTTCTAGCAGTCATTCCGCTTCGCAATGTTTTATATGACCGAAGCTATGCAGGCACGGTCCTGCTTGTTAGTTGAAAAAATATCAACCTGGAGACGATTGAGTAGGACTGATATGGAAGCTTTTGATCTTAGAACGGTCCTGGATATGCAGTGGGTACCATTCACTGATCTTTCCTGGTTTTTCCGACCCGACCGACGATTTTGAATTAAAACCATATTTTTTATTTTTTTATTTACATACCTTTGTTTAGTTAGTGATACATAATTGTTTATCATTAGGTCATATTATAAACATTATATATATATGTATACTTATTAAATAATATTTCTCTTCATACATTTTCCATTATTATGTGCCGTTTACATTCTTGTTTGAAGATATCGATTCTGCTCAGCGTCCTCACACCTTCTGGCAGGCTATTATACTCATTTATTCCCTTGTAATAAATACAGTTTTGTGTGTTTGTCTTTTTTCTATTTGGAATACATACTTATTTTGTTTGCGTTTCTTGTATTACGTCTATGTATCTCTGTTTTATATTTGATCTTATTTTTAAAATATTTTGGCATTTTGTCGTTTAATATTTTGTGAATGAATATCATTGTATTTAATTTTAATCCTTGTTTTACATTAATCCAATTTTAATTTGAGAGCATCTTTTTAATTTTGGAATATCTTTTTTTCTGTAGAATTATTCTCATTGCTCTATTCTGTTGAATTTGTAATTTTCTTGTATCTCCTTCATTACATAGGTACAAAATAGCGGGGCAATATTGAAAATGAGGAGCTATTATTGATTTATATATCGTTATCGCTATTTTTTTAGTTAATTTTGGTCTTATTCTTCCTAATAATGATACTTTCTTTGCAATTTTCTTTGTTATGTATTCAGGATGTTTTTAAAATGATAATTTAGAGTCTATAATTATCCCCAAATATTTTATTGTATCCACTATTTCTATTTCTTCTCCATCAATCGCTATCTTTATCTAATCATTATTTCTTTTATTTCCTATTAACATACCTTTTTTGCATTTAATTTAAATTTATTCATTTTAAACCACTTCGATATATTAATTAATTCTTCATTTAACATTCTCACTAATTCTTCAAAGTTTTTTCCGTATATGTATGTATATTAAAATATCGTCGGCAAACAGCCTGACTTTACACTTTTTAATATCTTGCACATATCATTTATATATATAATAAACAATACAGAGCTTAATACAGATCCTTGTGGCACTCCTAGATTGTTTTTTTATACATTCGGAGTATTTATAGTTTACTTTAGTTTGTTGTTATCGGTCTTTTAAATATTCTGCTACGCAGTTCTTGGCTTTATTCGAAAATTCTATTTTTTGTTATTTATCTACTAATCTATGTCTACCTATTGGATCAAAAGCTCTTTTAAAATCTAAGAAAATGGCTATTGTGAAATTATTATTTTCTATTTCTATTTTCCATTCTTCGATTACTATGTTTATTGCAGTTTCGCATGAGTTTGCTTCTCGGAAGTCAATATAGTCAAAAGTTGAACAATTTTGAGGTGAATTTGTAAAATTTTAAATTGTATGTTAAGCTAATTTCCAAACTGCGTATAGAAACATGCACGGCACGTCGCGTTGGCGGAACAAGAGAAGAAAATAAAGATAGGAGACCAGAGAGGACTCAGCCCCATCTTCGTTCCCATCCGCGACTTTTTCGGCTGGTTCGCCGTTGGAACGTCTCCAATCTTGCGCCTAATTTAAACAGTTAATATGAAATTAATTATGTACAAGTGCGAGAATTACCCTAATAGGTAGTCATTTAGGACAAGGTGATTAGTACAGTTAGAATTACAATTTACAATAATACAATCAAATAAATGTTCACTTTAAGTTCAATGTTCAATTTAAGAATATGAGAATGTTCAATTTAAGAAACAAGGTAAAAAACGAATAGTATTTTACGTTTTTTATGTGCTACTAGCTGTAACCCGTCAAAAATGACGGTTCTTTTACATGACGGTTCTTTTACATGTCGGTTCCTAAGGAATAAATATTTTACTAAAAAAATTTTTTCGTAAAAAAAATTAGGGAAAAATGAATTTTGGAAAAAATAATACTTAATACTAATAAAAAAAATACTAATAATAAGAAGCTACAGATGTTACACGAAGTCACGGGGACAGAGAAACGGACAGACAGACAATGAAATAATTATAATTGTCAATGAGTTTTCGTAAAATCCCTAAAATATACTTTATCAATTATTCATATAAACGTAAAATTCCTAAAATATACATTATCAATGATTTATTACATTATCAAAAAGTGTAGAAGGCTACAGAGGGCTACTTCCCCTCTCATTAGGGTCGCACGTGTTGCCTCTTGTACAGTGATCTTTTTGTACCTGTATCAAATTAAGGGTGGATCGTTATTGAAATTTCTGAGGCGATTATCGGGTCCGAGTGCCTTTGAAATACACCCCCAGGTACTCTTCTGATATGTGACGGCTGTTTGTTCAAATACCGGTTCGTTTGAATGAAGGGCTATTATTTAATGTGTGCGTATGAGTGAGTCTGTTTTACACACATTTATATCCGATGTGTTTTATATTGTCGCGTTTAACATAATATGGTAGTCACTAACGAAAACCTTAACAAATAAACTAAGCGTCTGTCAAAATAGCACAGAAAGAAGTGTCATTGGAGTTAATAGAAGAGATAAAGTAAAATTAACAGAAATAAAAAAACAGAGGCTTATGATAGAGTTATAAGAGGAAGGTTATGGAAGGTACTCTCTGATTACAAGTAATCTTATACACGCAGTTGCATCCCTTTACGAGGGGAGTACTGCGTGTGTAAGAATCAATGGATCATTCACACCATGGTTTGATATAACAATAGGTGTCAAACAGGGTTGCGTAATGTCTCCATGGCTGTTCAACTTGTATATATGGATAATTGTGTGAAAGAACTGGAATGTATGAATATAGGAGCGAAAATGAGTGATTTGATTGTATGCTGTTTACTGTACGCGGATGATGCGGTATTAATGGCAAATAGCGAACAAAACCTACAAAGTCTAGTTAGCAGAATATATGATGTATGCAAGGAAAGTGACCTTATTATGAATGTAAAAAAGTCAAAAGTAATGGTATTCGAGAAGGAGGAAAGTAAGACAACGTGTGAAATACTAGTAGGCAATGAATGTTTGGAACAAGTAGATGAGTTTGTGTACTTGGGAATTATGTTCGATAGAAGAGGGAATGTTGAGAAAGATATAGAGAGGAGAGTGACTGCCGGGAATATGGTGAACGGTGCTTTGAATACAATAATTTCTAATAGAAATATGTCTATCGAGGCAAATCTAGCGGTACATAATGGAGTTCTGGTACCGACACTAATGTATGGAAGTGAAGCCTGAAGCTGGCAGAAGAGGAACGAAAGTAGATTGAATGCAGTAAAGATGAGGTCCCTATCGAGGCAAAACTAGCGGTACATAATGGAGTTCTGGTACCGAAACTAATGTATGGAAGTGAAGCCTGAAGCTGGCAGAAGAGGAACGAAAGTAGATTGAATGCAGTAAAGATGAAGTCCCTTAGACGTATGTGTGGTAAATCCATGTATGATAGAGTAAAGAATGAATATATTAGGAATGAATGTAAAGCTGATCGTAGCATAATACATAGAATAAAAATAGGGTCGCTCAGGTGGTTTGGGCATGTTGAGCGAATGAATGAGGAAAGAATGGTAAGAAAGATATATGATGCAAGTGTTGACGGCGCCAGAAAGAGAGGGCGACCACGGAAGACGTGGCATGACCAGATTAACCAGATACTGGAAGATGGTCCTGTTAGAAGCCTGAAAAACCGTCGAGCTTGCATGCGAAGATGTATGAATGAAGCACGGAAGCGAAAGTTGTATGACAGAAGAGTATGGCGCTCTATCCTCTCTGCCTACCCCCACGGGGAAACGGCATGATGGTAAGTAAGTAAGTAAAAAAACAGAACTCAATTCAAACGGGCACATTCTGTATATCGAACACTAAAATGGCGATGGACTGGACGTATGTTGAGAGAAAGGCAAGAGAAATGGACCAGAATAATAACAGAGTGGTATCCGAGAGACGGTGAAAGAAACAAAGGTGGACAAACGAAAAGATGGGAAGACGATCTGAAAAAGGTGACTGGCCCAGAATGGACCAGAGTTGCAAAGTATAGAGAAAAATGGAAAGCTTTAGAGGAGGCCTATGTCGAAAGACAAGCTGTTTCTAAAAATAGTGACCCGAACGCTGAGAATTTAGAATAATTTAAATAATATAATATATAAAAAAAAACTTTTAGTTGATAAGATTAACAGCAATAAAGGCAATTTTATTTTTATTTTTTAAAATTTATATTGTCACGTGTCATGGCTGCGGGAAGAATGAATGAGAACACTGGTAATTAATTAGCGATTTATTAATTAATGATTAATTTACTATTTAATGTACAAAGTCACGTAAAACGAATTTAATTAATATAATATTATTTCAATCACGCTGTTTCGTAATTTATCGCACGTATATAAATTCTTCATTATTGCTGGGTAACACGCATTTAACATTCACTGGAATATTCAATCCAATTATCGCTCCTAGTATTTATCGCATTTATTTTCAAAAGTCAAATGAAATTATGAAATTCTTGCCAAAAAATTATGGTTTGTTAAATTAGTAATAAAACAAAAGACAAACTTATATTTTGAACACTATTAAGAAAAAGTTTACAAGCCAGCCTTCAAAACAATCCCAAATTAAAATAAATACATTTAAAACAAAATCCTCGGCAAATTATAAAAAAACGATATATGATATTCTTCCGAATATTTAATATAGATAAACGTACACTAGAATACGCCTGAAATTGTTTATTAAATTTTTTTACTCTTTTTTTAGATCAGTTATTTTAACATTTTTTTCATATGTATATTATAAGAACACAGCTGCTGGATTAAGTCCACAGAGGGATAATCATTAATTAAGATAAACTGTAAAAGTCTCATGTACAGTTCCGCATTATATCTATGTCTACAGACACCATTGTCATTAACGAGGCCCTAGATTCTCCAAACACTTTTCTTTCAAGGACGCCTGAAGGCCTTTCTTCGTATTTTGTCAGTGTCCAAGTTTCGGCAGCGCACATGAGCCCGGGTCTAATGAGTGTTGTATGCCGGGTAAACTTTACTATTTTTAGAGGAGACGTGCCGTGTAGGCGAGAGAGTCATCTGTTTTCCAACACTTCAGTTCCTCATGATAAATAACTTATACATTTTTTTTTTATGTGTAATATTTTATTTTATAATATATACGCCCTAATGACAAAAAATGATATAATGTTAACAATATAAATACAAAAAAATCACAAGAAAATTGAGTAAGTAAATACCTATGTAGAAAGTAGTTTAAAAGAAAAAATTTCGCAGGATTTTTATCATTTTATTTAACTTGTATTGAAACTACTATTGTATTTAAATTACTGTAATGATAATCCAACGTTTTATAAAAAATATGGCAGAAATATTGAAAGAAAAATACAAACTTCGATATTGCAAAACTCTATCACTATTAATATTAGGTAATAGTTTCTTGAACATATTCGACTCATAATCAAGGCAGAAACCCACCTGTAAAAAAAATGTGGACTGACTGTTACGTCCTGTATACTTATTATTTAAAATTATGCTCAATAAATCCTTGTCTTGTAAATTATTTTTCCTTTAAGTCTGTGTGAAGGCTGATGAGGATGAAGCCGTATAGTATTTATTGAGATTTAATATAAATAATGACAAAGTTACAAGTAGAGTAATTATAGTTACACAATAATGAGTCGATGAATGGCGATAGATTCCGCAGTATAAGCGGTTCACGTCAAGGTGAGATGGTCTGCTCTGGAGACTACCGTTTATATAGTGATCGTGAACAAAGGAATCGGGGGTGTTATGATTTCGTCTTTACTCGGCCGCGCGTGTGGGTATTTAGTCTAGATCAGCAAGGTGCGTTTCCTCGCTCCCCATGCCCTCTGCTATACATTGCCTTTGTCCTCGGTCATTGGCCCGTCTTATATTGTCGCCTGTTTTCTGTGCTCAGCGATCTTGCCCAACCTCTGTATCGAGGGCGACGGCCTGCCGTACTTCGATGTCAGCATATGCGGTACCTCATTACACGGGTGTGTGTGTGTATGTGTCTTGGGCCACCACAAGTCAATAAAATATTATAATTCTAAAGCGAGTCGATGAACCTACTGAATACTAATAACAATACAACGGTGTCACGCAACGGCATCAGTCATCCATAACCGCAAATTCTCGAATGTTCCGCACGCAAAGCAGGGTCAATCATGCATGACTGCATTCTTTCATCTAAAAGATTCTTCACAATTCCATTACGTACTGAGTTACAATCGTTTAGAATGCTCTACAGAATGCTCATAATCTTTAGAACAAATTTTTCGAAGGAAAATATCTATAAAAGGAGTCACGCGACGCGTATACCGATACCGTAATACCGATCGTGACGACAACAGTGCAACATCAGTAGCGTAATCCAGTGTGATCAGTATTTCGTGACGGTTATATTACAACACCCGATTACTAATGTAAGCGAGCGAGCGTGGAGTGACTAGCAATGATACCAGTGCAGGCGAAGGAAAGAATAAACCGGGGCGAGAAGTTTCTACGAGCGAACATTGAACGGAATTTCCGAAAAGTGATCTAAGCAATAGAAACAGCGCCTACCAGCGCAAATTAAACAGTTCAATGATAAGTGTGTAGAAAATTCGAAAGACATTTAGCGACTATATAATTACGAACGGTACTATAATTAAACTCTTGTATAGTGACTTAATTTCCAATGCTTTCATTTGTCTCAATACAATACTATGTAATAAAAAAATGTTGATCATTATGACAAACTAGATTACACCTGTCCTCATATTTAGTATACCGCATTATTTGAAATGCCGTGTACGAGTATATGGTAGAAGGAGGTGGCGTTATATACTTCATAGAGTTGCTATCGTCAATCTCTGAAACTGGATCGCTACTTTGGCACCGGGTCCAGTTACTACCCGTCATGTCGGAGGGGCCGGCGCAGGCTAGGAGCGCTGCTGGACCAGTCATCTTCTCACGTGAAATGACTTCACAGCTCGGGACATAATAGAACTGTTTCGCTGGAATGTCAACGGCGCCCTTTAATACGGTCGCAGACTGCAATCGGAAATTCGATCGCACACATCAAATGACCTTTTGGTCAATAGAAATTTTGCACCGTTAAAAAAAGGCATTACGTTTGTATTTTGTAGTGCTGAAGCCTTTGTATTTGGAAGCATAACAAAATACATAAATAAATAAATATGGTGATAGAAACAAAAAATTAAATCGAGAGAGTATTTTTAAAACAGCCTCAGTATTAAGAATAAGTTAGGAAGAATATAACACACATTAATATTCGTGTTATTTTTAAACTAGGCTAAACGATTATATAAGGGGTTTTTAGAGATGTAGAACATTTAAATGAAAAAAAAACACTTACAAGTCGTGGTAACGGCCATGTTATTGTCTTTATTGGAAAGATAATTGTATTATTGCTTAAATATTATTATGATTAAAGATAATTGCCATTAGTGTTTAATTAAATACGATTAACGATACCACGATTTTCAAAATAAATTTGCAAATGTTCTGGCGTAAGTCTATTCATAGGAAAATCGCAAACCAAATACGGAGTACAAATCAGATGTGAAATCGGCTGTCGCTTGAAAATGTGTTGCCAAATCGATAAACAAATCTTTAAAAAAAACCTATACATTAACACTAATGGCATAAAATTATCTTTCCAATAAAACCATTACCTTTACCACAATTTTTGTGTTTTAATTCATTTTAATGTTCTATACCTCAAAAAAAACACTCCGTACTCTACGAGTATGATAACAGGGCTATCTTGATGTATTCCTGGAGCAAGTCTCGGACCCTCAACCGTTGGATCGTCAGATGACGGTCATAATTACTAAGCCAACAAACTACTCGATACTTCTCTTACTCTTCTTCTTCTTTTCCCTGTCCCACTATCCCGGTGCATCCAAGGTCGGGCCTCCTTGTACGAAGGCGCCAGGATCTTCTGTCTTGTGTTATGCGTGCTAGGAGATTTTAGTTTGGCAAGTATTTTTACGGCCGGTTTCCATCTGATGCTATGGCGCTCATCTACTCAGGATGTGGGCACTACTGTTGATCAGCTGTCCCTACTCAGCTCCAACCTCTACTCCAAATGTTTTGGAGAAACCCAAAGACATGGATTTTATCAGAAATATTCATCTCCTGCCTGTTGGCCCGCAGCAGTTATTTTATTTCGATACTCTATTCACTTATTTTTCTTCTTCAACCTTATTTAGACTCGAGAGTCTGTTTTTGCAGGAGTTTCCTCTTGCGATGCTGAATTCTTATCTTTTTATCGCTTCGGGGGTCTCCCTGGTGGACGTGGTCCATCTGGTACGCCATGCAGAACTATATTTTTCAATGCAAATTCAAGTATTATTAAGAATGTGATGTTTGGGAGAGTGTTGTTTTAAAAACTAATTTAAAAATTGTTTTCATACTTTGTTTATTTCACTTTTCTCATGATTTATTGCTTTTATTACTGTTTTCATACTTTGTTTGTTTCACTTTTCTCTTGATTTATTGCTTTTATTACTTTTTTCATACTTTGATTATTGCTGTTGTCATACTATGTTTATTTCACTTTTATCTTGTTTTATTGTTTATATAATTGATTAGATTAGCGTTTAAGATCTGAAATTACATTGATATATTGAGTCGTTCATAATTGAGCTCCAGTAGGATATTTCAAGATTGTTTCTTTGATTTATTGTACTGTGAACTTGTGAATACTCTAAATAAATAAATAAATAAATGTATGGTAATCTAGTTGTACTCGGTCTCTGTACGTGTTGGTACGACTACTGTCGACGCTGTCGCCCCCATCTGACCACATCTTGAACATCGCAGACCTCCAGGATTGCTGTATTCCTCACGCGATCATGCAGTATTCCCAGCATCAGCACCCCAAGTCATTTCAGTTGCTCACTGAGTAAAAAAATTAAATATTATTTTTGGTGCAGTATTTTTAACTAACTAACTAACTAAGTAACTAACTAACCATCACGCCGTTTCTCCGCAGGGGTAGGCAGAGAGGATTGAACGCCACATTCTTCTATCCTGGCACACCACTTTGGCTTCGGCCACATTCATACATCTTCTCATACAAGTCCTACTGTTGTTGCGGCTTTTAACAGGGCCATCCTCAAACACTTGTTGTATCTGATCATGCCAGGTCTTTCGCGGACGCCCTCTATTTCTGTTGCCTTCAACACTCGCCTCATATATTTTCTTAACCATCCTTTCCTCGTTCATACGTTCCACATGACCAAACCATCTCAGCACTCCTTTCTTTATTCTATCTACCACACTACAGCCAGCATTGCATTCACTTCAAATTTGTTCATTCTTTACTCTATCGACCAAAGATTTTCCACACAAGCGTCTTAGTGACCGCATTTCTACCGCATTCAGCCTACTTTTATTCTTCCTTTGCCAATTTCAGGCTTCACTTCCATACATTAGGGTTGGCACTAGAACGCCATTATGTACCGCTAGTCTTGCTTCCTTTGACAGATTCTTATTGGCCATAAGTTAATGGTGCTCTAAATGCAATTATGGCCAGTATTTTAAAATACTTTACTTATACCGTTATGCAACGGCGCCGCCGATCTCAACCCGCGACACTTCGGGCCGCAGACTTTCATGTACCGGGGATTGAACTCCAGATGTTAATTCAAACATGTAAACGACAGGGCCGAACTTCACGGCGTCAGGTTTAGGGTGGAGGGCTTTGTGTAGACCCGACACTCGAAGTACAAATTAAACAGGTGGAAAATCGTGGCGTTTCGGTAAATTGGTAACTGCGTGCATTAAATTTCTGTAGACGTACTAATAATAACGCAATTACCGTATGCCAATTTCAAGATTTGATCGATCTTAGTTTTCCTGCAGGTTTTTAAATTTTGTTATAATTAATTATCTGGTAATATTTTCACTTGAGTCTAAAACGGTGGTAATTGCATGTACTAGAAGTCTTTAGAACGTTCTACGCGAATTTGGAATTGATTAGTTTATCCTGGAATATTACAGACGCGACGGATAGTTATAAATTCCCGGCGGCGTCGTGTGAGCGGACAGTTTTTGAATTAATGTATAATATTATAGATGTCTCACAGACGTAATTGTATTTTTTCAAGGGAGCCTTTTCACCTAAGCCGATTATACGATAGGTCGTAAGTCCTATGGCCACCCAAAATAGACTTCTATACCTTGAAAAAATACAGTTTCGTCTCATATACATTAATTGATTATTGATGTCCCTGTGACAAACAATCCAGTTCTGTTCTGAAAAATTTGGACATACTCAAAATATTCTGGACAGATTATAGTAACCTCGTGACAAAGCTACAAATAACTGTATGGCCAGGGCGCTTATGTGATTACCGTGATAGTAAATTAAGAAAGTACTAACCGAAAAGCGAGAAGTTTTCTAATGCGAACCAAAGCAAATTAAGTAACGTGCATCAGTATATGAGAGACAAGTTATTCAAGAGTGATAACTTGTGTGAATTACGAAATTATGTGAAAAGTGCAGCGAAGATTCTAAAAACAATTAAATTCGTGTCCGGTGATTTTGTGTTATAAATTTTAAGTGTTTCATTTACCTCCCACAGACTTGATACCGTGACAATATAAATATGATAAAGTTTTTGAACACTTTTAAATGACCATTTTTAATATTCACTTAAAAAGAAGAAGAATAGTGCGTAAACGATTCACTTTTTTTATTATTTAATTATTTATTTGTAGGCACCCAAATACGCATTAAACTCACCGGTAACACGCGTGCAGCGCCTCGGGATTAAGATTTCCAA
>JADDOH010018211.1:0-40084 GCA_016648135.1 Agrypnia vestita
AAATATGTTACGGTGAAGGGGTGGGTGAGGGGATAGGTGACATCCCACATAACATTCCACTTAACTTAACATAACATAACATTCCATTTAACATTCCACATTGTCCAAATAACCCATAACACCTCGAACCCCCCCCCCCTCCCCTCACCTACCCCCTCACCGGCCCCTTCACCGTAACATATTTGCTTGGTTCAACTTTTAAAGATCTTTAGTACACAATAATCCTGAGGAAGAGAACATTGTTCTCGAAACATGTAGATTTTTTAATCTAATAAAGTGGTGAAAACAAAGTAATTTGTGTTTTATTTTAACATATAATGTGGTTGCCCAAATATTTTAGTTATTTTTTTAAATAAAGCCTTTTTGCGTTGGTCTGAAAAGAGAAACAACATTTAAAGCTATTATATTATATTAGAAACTTTATCAATTGTTAAAAATGTATTATTCACCGGTATATTATAATTTTCTCAATAGGTCGATTGTCAGTTGTTTGTGAAAAATTTTCGCACAAATTAAAACGTTCCATTTTAACGATTCAAATTAAATGAAGATCAATAGGTACCTACTGATTATTAAAATAATAATTTTTTATAAAATAATAATTTTAATAAAATATTATTAAAATAATAATTTCTAATGCAAACATGTCAAGAGTTGTAAACTGACACAATGGAAAATTATTAAATTAGGTGAAAAGCTTGAACTTTGTTTATCTCTACACGAGTTTTATAATTTTTTTGTCTTTCACTAACTCACCAATTATCTAACCATCACGTTTCAATAATCTAACGTTCAATCTACTCTATATTGTAACAAGCTTCATATTATATACCTTTCTCTTATTGTTTTTAATATTTTTTCGTATTCTACCAGGCGGAATAGTTGAAGGACTGCTGCGAAGAGAGACTAACTAATCATCATGCCGTTTCCCCGCAGGGGTAGGCAGAGAGGATTGAACGCCACACTCTCCTATCCCGGCACACCAATTTTGCTTCGACCACATTCATACATCTACGTTTGTTGATGCTTTAAACAGGGCCATCCTCGAAAACTTGCAGTATATGATTGTGCCAGGTCTTTCGCGGACGCCCTCCATTCCTGTTGCCTTCAACACTCGCCTTATATATTTTCTTAAACATCCTTTCCTCGTTCATACGTTGCACACGACTAAACCATCTCAGTACTCCTTTCTTTATTCTATCTTCCACACTACAGCCAGCATTACATTCACTTCTAATTTGTTCATTTCTCACTCTATCGACCAAAGATTTTCCACACAAGTGTCTTGGTGACCGCATTTCACCGTATTCAGTCTACTGTGATTCCTCCTTTGCCAATTCCAGACTTCACTTCCATACATCAGGGTTGGCACTAGAACCCCATTATGTACCGCTAGTCTTGCTTCTTTTAACATAGATTCTTATTGGCCATATTGAATTTAGAGCACCATTAACTTTTTTTCCCGCAGTCACTCTCCTTTCGATATCGTTCTCAGCTTTGCCGTCTCTACTAAACATACTTGCCAAATACAAAAACTCGTTCACTTGTTCTAAGCATTCGTTGTTTAAAATATTCCCGGCAGTCACTCTCCTCTCTATATCTTTCTCAAAAAGTATGTTCGATAGAAGAGTATCGAACATACTTCCCAAGTACAAACTCATCTACTTGTTGCAAACATTCATTGCCTACTAGTATTTTACTAGTAGAAAAGACTACATATTAGAAATATACTTTTAATCATAAGGCATAAAAAATAAGATAATTTAACTTGATTAAGAAAAATAATTTTTAGCCTTTTCGTTAAAAAAAGTGGAGAATCTCCCCATCCCAGACAACATCACAACACACACACACATGTATTTCAAGCATCTTAGATGCAACCGTGACACAATCGATAAAAAGATAGAAACAATATGTCATATACAGGGTGTCCCGTATCTCGATATTACTAAGCAAGCAAACGCGGTGACTAGCAGCGATACCAGCGGAAATGAATAAAGAATACCGGGGCGAAAAGTATCTACTAACGAACATTGAACGGAATTCACCAGAAGTGATCTAAGCCACAGAAGTAGTGCGAATTTTTATATATATTTTTAAAATTATTTTTTATTTTATTTATTAATTAACATTTTACAATAGATAGGTAAGTGTACATAATCGGAATATATAGAAAGTTTAAAGAGAAAAAAAAAACATGTAAACATAATAATGACATAAAGAGAAAAGAAAATACTTAAAATATAGATACAAATATATAAAGATAAATATAATATAAAGTAAAATTAACGAACAGTTCGATAATAAGTGTGTGATATATTCGGAAGACATTTAGCGACTATAAAATTAAGAACGATACTACAATTCAACTCGTATTCAGTGACTTTCTTTGGTAATAAATTAAACTAAATTAATTTCCAGTGTTTTCATTTGTCTCCCAAAATGGCCACGTTCCGTGACTTCTGCTTAACTTTTGAGATGTGTTACATCTCTCCTCTCGCTTTCCTGCAATTTATTGGAGTGATTTCGTGAAAATGGAAGGAAATAAGACGCGCGCAATGTCATTTAACGCGCGATGGAAAATAAATCATCGCTAATCAGTCCGCCCTATACCTCCGCGGGTACAGGTCATCCTCCTGATGACGTTGAATACGAACTCAACGAAACGTCGAGAATCGTTTCTCGGAAAAACCTACGATTCATATAAAATATCCGTAACCATTCACAGTTAAATATGTCTAACGACCGTAATAACAATCTTAACTCTATAAAAAAAACAACGTTTATGAACAAATCAATGTCCGGCAAGTGCCATCACAGCGAAGACGCACACTTCTAAAAGCTAACGCTTCTGATTTTGTATATAAGCTACGCGGCTGGTATCAAGCGTGTGGATGTTGTAACTTTGATATATTTTGGCATACCTTCGAAACTATCAATTAAATACTTTTTTTTTTAATAATGTAAAAAATAACTACCCTTAATAATTGACATCCTCAAATTTTATGTAATTCATGTGATTATTTTTAAATATTTATTTAAAATTTTCATTCAATTCGTATGGCGGCACACTACCGCCATCTATGAAAATAAATAAAAACATGTAATTGGCCAAACAAATTTCTAAAAAAAATGCGTATGTATGTATAATAGGTACATGATACTCTGATAATAAACATTATAGTGAAGACTATGCCCATTATCCCAATTACAAGTGTCTTCGGCACGCTCTAGTAACATGTATTTTTGCAATTAATTATATTTTACATGTACTTTTATGCGTATTGTATATTTTGTGTTTGAATGTAGTGCGATTAGTAGTTAATGAATGATTGATTTAATGAATTCCGTGTTTCTTATAAGGGGTTTAACATGCAAATTTATATCAGATAGAGAGAGAGAGAATCAATAGCTCTGCTGAGAATCTTGTGTAGCACATTAAATTTATTAACATTAACATTAACATTATACTAACTAATACTTAGCCTTTTTAAATTTTAATGTTAATTTCTGTCGCTGCTCAATTGACATTTTTAAATGTGAGATGTCAAATGTTACACATCATTATTCGACTACTGCAAGGCACGCTAGTTTTTTTTTAAAATCTACATTACTCTTTTAATTGAATTACTAAATAAGCAAGCAGCCCCACCCTGTACTTTGAAGGAATGAACATAGTCCACCCGGTACTCCGACGTGTTCGAAACGGTATGTGATAGTATACGTACGTATCCAGTGAAAATTCCGCCAATATTCCCGTCCGCCTCTGTGGGAACTTTTTCTGCTCCCTGTCGTGTGAGGTATCGCGATCCGGCAATCTCAAACTTGCCCCTGATATAATTCAGGGGGGCAAAGGGGGGCAAAGGGGGGTAAAGGGCGGCGGGGGTTGGATGAGAGGGGGGGGGGGTGCGGAAATATAAAGCCGATTTGATATGATTTTATTGCCCTAAATTAAAGGATAAGGTGCGTTCAGGTCGGCCGGCCGGCTGCCGCGAAGTGTTGTGTAAAAAATACATTTTAATGCGAATGAAAATGACAGGGTGAAAGGGAGGGATGCTTTGAAGTGAGATCGAAGATTGTTGTTCCTTTTTTTCTTTTATTTAAGCTGGATACATTATCTTCTTTGCACGGTTAAGTCAGAAATCTTTTAATCAATGTTTGGCCTATATCCTAACCGAAATATGTCAGAGACGTGTTTTCAGTATCAGTTTGATTATTCAAAAAAGTAACCCATAAAAACCAAGTTTTTATTATACTCCCTTTCTTTGTAAAATATAACAATTAAAGACAATTTAAAACATATAACATTACACTAAACTTACAGTAATTTAATATATTTCTAAAATGTCAGATGTTTTGAGCTTTGATAAGACATTTCATGCTTTGAAGATTAAATTCTAAAAACATTTGTCAGTCAATTTAGATTTTCGACATTCGTAGTTAAGTACCTATTATGCATACCGACGGAGTAATTCAAATTTAGAAAATATTCCGCGACGTTATCGGTCCGCCGTTGCTAGTAATCAAACTTTGGTAATGATTTTAATTTGAAAAAACCAATAAAATTCTTAAAAATCCGAAATTATACTATAATTATTAATTTTTTTACCTAAAATTTGATAGATCTTCTTGATCGTCGCCACGAGTCTGCCTGCAAGGTTTCAGCTCGATTGGATCACGGGAAAAGGGTTAAAAATCGATCCAAAGTTTTTTCGTCAGACAAGCAACGAGTTAAAAGAAAGGGAGTAAAAATGTATTTAAAACGCTGACGCGACATTGTCCATACCAGTTTGTATTGTCAGTTTTCAGTGTTTATATTGCCGGTTTTTAGTATATTATTGAAAGTGAGTTTGAGTTTTGAGATAAATAGCATTCAGACAAGAAATACGTCTTTGACAATTGAATTGATTATCAGATTTAACGTGACGAAGGTTTCTTCTTCTAATGATGCCATCTCCTATGGATGATGAGTTGGTTTAGAATAAATTTTGGTCCTCTCATAATTCCGAGATACTCAATCTTTTCTATCTTGATAGTCCGCACTTCTCGGTCTTTTTCCATACGCTGGAGAACTTCACAATTCGTCACACTGTCCACCCTGAAGACTTTCAATATGCGTCTATAGATCCACATCTCAAAAGTCTCGACTTTGCGGATTAGTGTGTCCATGCCTACTACTAACTAAATACAAGATTAGCATACCAATAAAAAACATAGAATACAATAACCCATTGAAGATACTTAAATTACTCACCTTATATGATAGAAGAAAAATTTATGATATGTTGGACAGCCCTCATCTTGTAGCGTGTATTAATTACAATATCACACCCTTACACAAAACTCGACAAATTGTCACCTTTCGTTGCCACAATTCCAGAACGGGTTACCAGTCAAATTCGGTGATCAGTGAATATTAAGAACTGGTACAGTTGCGAACAAACTTCTTGAAATTTTTTGGCGTAGTGAGAGAATGCGCAGAAGACAAAATTTGGATCTCTTTGGTGGAATGGTACATGCGCAAAATTTTCCCCACTACGCCGTAAAATTTCAAGACGTTTGCCGGCTACTGTAATGAATATGGTTATATGGTTGACATTTTCATCGACAAACTAGTGAAAATAAAGTTAACGCTTAAAGAGACGATATTATTGCAATACTAACTTCCACAATTACTATGTACATGTAATATACTTTATTTTGTCCTATATATACATTACTGCTTTGTACTTTATATTTCTATACTCATATTTTACTGCTTATACCTTTTACTACTTATTCGTGTACTTTAGACGTCCTTAAAGACATTTCTGTCTTGGAGGTTCTGAACTGGAGAGAGCTGACCGAGATGAAGGAAAACATATACATTTACATATCAGATTAACATTTTTTAAAAATACTTTATAGTCATGTAGGACCTCATCAGTGAAGAGAAGCTCTTGAGTGTGATGAGGGAGCCACAGTTCTTACTTCTTATTATAATATATAGGTTTTATATACGAGTTATTTATTAATACGGTAAAAAAAAGTAACCCAAAAAAAACAAGTTTTTACATTACTCCCTTTCTCATTTTCAGGTTTCGTGTCTACCATATACGACAACTTACTGAATTGTATGAAAAAACCATAAAAATTTGAAAAAACCTAAATTGTACTATAATTATAATTATTTTTTAACGAAAATTTGGTAGATCTTCTTGATCGTCGCCACGAGTCTGCTTGCAAAGTTTCAGCTCGATTGGAAAACGGTTAAAAGTCGATCCAAAGTTTTTTCGACGGCAAGCAAGCAAGCAGACGCCACGAGTTAATATAAAGGGAGTAAAAAAGGTAAATTGATAATGAAAGTATTATAGTCATATTTCATTACTTGCTTTATTCACTAGTTTTTTACTAGTGTTTGAAGGTTAAAAAGTAGAATATAACAGTATGTTTAAAAAATTAAAAAATATTTTGTTTTATAGCGACATTACTATTGCTTGCCCAACGTAACTTGGCGTGCGGCGAATTTGAAACTAAAACCCGCCCCGCCCGCACCCGGCGGTAACCTCTCGCCCTGTCATTCAGTTCATTCTCGTCTTTGAGCGCGAGCTGCGTCATCTTGATTACCAATATACACTGAATTATTATGTCCAAAACATCCTAAACAGTCCGGGGTGGTGCAAGAACATGCGCCAATGAACTATTAAAGTTTTGCGAAGCTGAAAAAGCGAATAATGGACCGATATTACCGTCTGACAGTTTGACAGATAGAACGGCCGCCATTACTGCGCGGTTTCTTTAGTGCTGCCCGACCAAATTTCTGTATTTAATACGACACCGGTCACCGGACATTCTGTACATTATGTATTGTGTAATAAATTTACACCCTGACAACTTCTGTTACGCGACAGCGACGCCCTCCCTCGCACGCCAAGTTATAGTGGTACGACTAGCGGTCATAGTATATGTCTAGTATATATATATATATATATATATAGTATATGCGTTTCTCAACAAAATTAAAATAGTTGGGCGCTTTTTCTCAAACCCCTAAGAACGCTTGAACTAAATAAGCCGTAGCTTCACAACACACCATATCACATATAAATTATAGAAGTCTCACAGAGACAAAGCTATTTATATGTGAACGTGTAAAAAAGTATATAAGGGTGCCCCAGGGCCTATGACCTGTGCGAACTGGCTTAAGTAATCACATTACACAATGCAAGGTTCACGAATTCCACCGTAAGAACTTCTACACATTATCAAATTTTTTGGTAGTTGTATATACAGAGTATACCAGAGCTAGCAGCAGAAACTTGGCCGGTAGATTTCTGCCTATGTTATGAGTCTAAAATACTCAAGCAACCATGACCTAATATCAGTAGTTATGAAGTTATGCAATATCATAATTTGCATTTTTTTTCAATATTTCGGACTAATTTTTTACAAAACAATGAAGTATCATTACAGTAACTTATGTCGAAAATGAAAAATATATTCATTTTAATACAAGTCAAATAAAATAATAAGAACCCTTGGAAGGTTTTTATCATTTCATATGACTTGTATTAAAGGGAATGAATTTTTCATATTAGATATAAGTTACTGTAATGGATAGGTTTGCCAAAATAAGTCAGAAATATGAAAAAAAATCGCACAGTCCGTTTGACAGTCGCAGTACGCTCGACCTATTGCTCTTAGGTGATGGGGGCGGGACGAGACAACAGCATCTCCCTAGCGTGTGAAGCGATCTCAGAGCGCGGCCACACACAGAGAGACTGCTGGGTAGGCGCTATTTTGTCTCTTTTGATGAGATATATATTTTTTGAACTGATAATTGTAGGTAGATTATTAGTTTAATAATATCTTTATCCCTCGCCGGTAAATGTAATCCAGTAATTGTGTTTTCGGTGTTGTTTTCAGAACATACATTTCAAAGTTATAGGAATATCAAACCTTTTTTGCATAATTGTCTGTGCCATTTAAATTGGTTTTTGACAGTAGGTTTGTAATTAGTTATTTCCACGGTCGGGCATATTATTTTTTGAGATGAAGGATGTAATTATAGGAAGTCTCACAGGGACGAGCTATTTTATATAGGAGAACAAGTGGATGGAAGTCTGCTGTAGACCACGATGGCTAAGACTAACTTATTCTATAATTATCCTTACAATAATGAATGATTCCTCTGGGGACCAAACCAAGTTATTGTAACTTGTATTCCTTTGATCCCGTACGGTACTCGTCCCCTGTCGCTTTGTTCCTCGGTGATGTCTAGTGCGCCTTTGTGCATCATGTCGTGGGATGGCGCGTATGGCGGGCCTGGGGGAGAGTGGGTAAGGGGGGCGAGGTATCGTGGGCGACTTCGTCCGGTGGTATGGAAGGGTTTGTATGCGCCTTTTTTATTCTACGGGTTGGGCTCGGTTATAAGTTTTTCGGTTTTCGTTTTGTTTTCGTAAACATACTTTCATATAAAAATATTGTTAAAAATATTTACTTTTTGTTTAAACGTTCATTGATTGAGAAATCAATATACATGAATATATATAAAAAGAAACCCGTGTTTACCTACCCGCCAGGTTTTCTCCATAACCAGCCACAACCACCCACCGGTGGTTATGGTGGTGGATAGCCCTCGGTGTCACATCGAAAATATGCGAGTTTGGTGGGGGTGGCTGTGCGTGGGTGGGAGTGGGTGACGAAAATGTGCTTTCTAGCACATTTCTATGTTATGGGAAGTCCGCAAATGCTTCAGATTGTTTCAAAATAGGCGCGCCGACTGTGTCGGTGAGTCCAGAAGGTTCCGGAAAAACCTGCTCTAGAAAGATCTGGAAGGAGAAGTTTCTAGAAAATTCCCGAAAGTTCTATAAGGTTCTAAACTAAGTGGCGGAATGTGTCGGTGTGTCAAATTTCTTGAAAGTTCTGGAAGGAGAATGTTCTAGGAGGTTCGCAAAAGTTCTGTGACGATCCAAACGGTGTACTAAAAATCTACGCGTGCGAAGCTGCGCGGGCACAGCTAGTTACTTCGTATTTGACTTGATTTACAGTATTCGGAGAGCTTTTTTGTTCTTACTCTTTTCTTTTTCCTACTATTAGTTTCTCAATGTTCTGCAATGATGATTATTATAATTATTGTAGGGATTTAGCGTGTACTAAAAACTTGATTATTTCAAAACTGTTTGTGTATTAAGACTTTTGCACTATTTGATTCTTTTTTACAACCTAACCTAACCTAACCTAACCTAACCAAACTTTTTTCTTTTCCTTCTTTCTGCGAATTTATTATTTATTTGTAATGTGAGAGCAAGGATCCATGCTGCCGAGATGAGTATTCTTAGGGGGGTGATAGTGGGAGTCACACTGATGGACAGAGTGAAAAGTGCCGACATAAGGCACACACGCGGCATGGAGCACACATGAGGTGTCTTGGACATGTGCTAAGAATGCCAGAGGAACGAATACCAAGAAGAATCCTCCTGGCAACCCCGGAAGGAAGACGGCCGCTCCAGTGGGTCGCTCCAGATTAAGCTGGGAGAAGCAACAGAAAAGTGTGTATGGAAACAGAATGGGTCTAGACTGGTTGACTCGCGCAGAAGCAGCGCAAGACAGGGGAACGTGGCAACACCTTGTCGAGTCTTTGGGACCTGGACCCTACTAAGACAAGGGAATGAAGATGATGATGATGATTTGTAATGGGTGCTTTTAAAGACAAAGACAAATCTTTCCTCTCGCTTTCCTGCATTCCGTGACCAATGAAATCTGACAGCCGTATACGAAATGATATAATTGTGTTTTTTTATTAAAACAAATATGTGAAAATTACGACGTTCAGCGATAATTTTTTTTGACAGATTTAAATATTGATATGTTAGTGTTTATGACAGAGAATTTTTTTCCTTTCGAAGAAAATTATTTTCAGTCCACCAAATTCGTTAATATTATAGTACACTGTCTAATCGACACGGTCAAAATTATTTACCGACAACTTACAGTGCCAGTGGGGCGAAATTCAATAATAAAGAAATCCTCTGTGTATAGTTTTCTGGGATATTCTGCCGTGTGTATGTGACCTCTCTGGCCTATATACTGGCCTATAAATACTGCACATTTACACGGCAGAATATCCCTGAAAACTATACACAGAAGATTCTGAACGGCTGTGAAAACCTAAGGACATTTATAAAAAATCCACATACACTTTCTTTACTTGTATTTACTAATAATTAATAAATATATTGTTATTAGCTTTTTAAAATTTTGATTATAAACATTGCCAAAATTCAATGACAGCTCACAGTGCGGCAAAATTTAGTAACAAAGAAATGCACATACATTTTTCTTACTTGTATTTACTAATTAATAAATATATAGCTACTAGATTTTTTAAATTTTGAAGTTAATTTCTGTCTCTGTTCAATCGATATTTTCATTTGTGAGATGTCAAACGTTACACATCATATGCGACTGCTGTAATACTCCCTTTATATTAACTCGTGGCGTCTGCTTGCTTGCTTGCTTGCCGGGTGAAAAAACTTTTGATTGATTTTTAAACCTTTTCCCGTGATCCAATCGAGTTGAAACATGGCAAGTAGACTCGTGGCGACGATCAAGAGGATCTATCAAATTTTCGTTAAAAAAAATTAATAATTATAGTATAATATCGGATTTTTAGAAATTTTAATGGTTTTTTCAAATTGGAATCATTAGAAAAGTTTGATTACGGCGGCCCGATACGTCGCGGAATATTTTATAAATTTGAATTACTCCGTCGGTATGCATAATAGGTACTTCACTACGAATGTCCAAAATCAAAGCATGAAGTGTCTTACCAAAGCTCAAAACATCTGACATTTTAGAAATATATTAAATTACTGTAAGTTTAGTGTTATGTTATATGTTTAAATTCGTCTTTAATTGTTGTTGTATTTTACAAAGAAAGGGAGTACAATAAAAACTTGTTTTTTATGGGTTACTTTTTTTGAATACTTTTTAACATGGCTCACTAATGATTAAATACCCAAAAAGGTGTTTAGGAGAAACGGCGGATGAAAATACGTATTTGTTTAAAACACGCGTATGTTGATTTCTTTGAAAGTGAAGCAATGATTGATCGACGCCGTATATCACACGATATTAAAAAAATGAGGCCCCAGCGCGATCAATATTTCTTTTGAATACCTGCTTATTTGATTAGCCCCACGTTCAGTGGCGTGCAGTGGGTATAAACTTAGGTTATGCTGTGACCGACTATATACCTATATTAAAAATATATATATATACGCTATACTATAAGGGTATATACATTAAAAAAAAAATAACTATATATAATGAACTATTTTGATTAGCTTCAATCCACAAAAATAACTGCACTATAAAACAAGTATTGTAAACAATATTTCCTAAATAAATAAATATTTCATATAGGTATACCTAATACGGCGATAAACTTCAATATATTTCGAAGACGATTTATATATAATTAAATCGGGAACAATACTAATTTCAGATATACGTTTCTTCTCACAAAAATAAATCAAACATTTTATGATGTCATTATGATATGACAGGTAACAGATGGTATTTGTCGTATTCGTATTTACATTTACCATAGAAAAGACGTAAAATTTACACTTTCGAAGAAGGACGCTATTGCACAAAACTCGCAGCATTAAAAATACACGGTTTTTTTCTCGACTCGACTATATCTGTGGAACGAATTGGTTGGCGAAATAAATGAAGAATTGACATTTTAAGCGCAGAAAAGTCGGAAATAAAACTTCTAGCCGCAGGCTTACGGCTAGAATTTTAAATCAACTTTTTCTTAAGATAAGGATTATTGAATTAATATTTGTTTCTCAGAATCTTTACTAATGCACAGCTTTTTTGCTTGTATGCGCCGCACGCCACTGCCCACGTGATGCGAGTTTCAATACGCCGCACTAAAAAACATAGCCCACGATTAATATTGCTGACAATATTTTACACGTCGCATGACGCCATTACCATTTGGGCGTCATGGTACAGCGGGACAGCCTGCCCCATTAGCCGAAGCCATACGGTTTTACTTTAAATATGAATAAAACATCACATTAGGTACTTGCGTTATTAAATTCTTGTAGTATTCGAGCCGAGTGGTCTAGATATTATGTTTTTACATACCTATAACTCATAGAACTTTTGCGAACCTTCTAGAACATTCTCCTTCCAGAACTTCAAAGAAATTCGAATGTACGGGAACCTTATAAACACACCGACACGTTCCGCCACTCGGTTTAGAACCTTATAGAACTCTCCATCCAGAACTTTCTAGAGCAGGTTTTTCCGGAACCTTCTGGTTTCACCAACACAGTCGGCGCGCCTATTTTGAAACAATCTGAAGCATTTGCAGCCGTCCCATGCAAAAAAATGTGCTAGGAAGCACATTTTCGTCACCCACTCCCACCCACGCACAGCCACCCCCACCAAACTCGCATATTTTCGATGTGACACCAAGGGCTATCCACCACCACAACCACCGGTGGGTGGTTGTGGCTGGTTGTGGAGAAAACTTGGCGGGAAGGGAAAGGGAAGGTCGAAGGAAAAAAAATATAATTTTCTTTCATTTGAAACAATGCCAAGCTTCACTCATCATTGTGGCTCTATGTAGCGTAGACTGTTTATGGTCGCTATCTATGGATAGTAGAAACCATTGTTAAAAATTATCTATGATTGATGATAGAGAAATTTGATGAGATTAGTTTGAATAATAAAAGGTAGATTGCTATCGTAATTGTGAATAAGGAACCGGCATTACAATTAGTAACATTAAATGTCGTTTCTTCTTAATATAATGTTTTTTTTTTGCTAGATACCTACCTTTCATTATGTAAATCTTATGAGATTGACAAAATAATTCTTCTTTACAGAAACTCAATTGTGTTTTTATTGATAGTGTCGTAATCACATGGAAATTAACATTATATATATATATATATATATACATATATATATATATACAGAAAGGAAGCTTTTGGTAATGTGGCGGCCCTGCCAAGCCACACAAACACACTCCACAGCTCGCCACTGGAACTGCTACGTAAACAGCTGACTTGTCATCGCCTAGGTATAAAGAATTCTAGAACGTTTGAAGGATAAGTTCCCAAGAACAATGAAGTTGTTTTGGCAAGCAACGCTGCTCGATTGCATCAACAGTCTCCGCCATACTACCGGGTCTTCCGGTACTTTCATCCGGTACTTACGGACTTCCAGCACGTGCCACCGAAAAATAAACACTGAAGTCTCTGCTGAATACAAGACCAATAGGTCGAAGAATGACTGGAAAAAGTATTGCAATGAAATGCTATATTCCGGAATAAATTGCGCACTATTGAAGTCTATCTTCACCTCTGGAACACTCTAAAACACTGGAATCATCTACGAACGTCTGAATGTAGGTACGATCTGGAAGCGACGGGAATATTTTCTTACTATAAATGTATAAAATAATCTAGGAATTTCGAAAAACCAACGTATTGTATAAAATACGGAGCCAGCGCCTCGGCAGTTCATTTTTTAAAAATTTATTCCATTAAACTATAATTAATTCTATTGGTATATTCTAAGTAATTGAAGACCCTATGGCATTGTCAAAAATGAGTTAATAAGCCCTCTTAACTAAATAATATACGCTCTTTCCAATGGATAAAAGGCCAGAACTTAAAAATAATTATAACATGTTCAAGTCATAGGGATTAACTACACTTTTTCATAAAAATCTAATCAATTACTAATGTCTTCAATAATAACATGTTCATGCCATCATTCTGAAATTAACACGCCTTTTAATTTGATTGGAATATTTATGGTTAAAATAAATTTTACTCTGGCAGTACTGTCATATTTATATTTATTTGAAGACTATTATAATATGTACTTAAATATTATTTTTCAATAATTTTAAATGGTACATACCATGTTTAGTATTATTAATGAACATGCCAGGTATTATGTAATTTTGGATAATGGATGGTAAAAAGGGATAAATTTTGAAGGGTTGTTTGTTGTTCGTGTTTTACGATTTTTAAAAAGGTGTTATTCTATTAAAAATGAGTTCCAGAGGCGAAAAAACGGTTGTTAACTAAATTTTTTTAGGGAAAATTAGTATATTTTTATTTTTTGTACATAAATTCGTTTTTTTACTTTCTAAATACTTTTTTGATACTTTGGTCACATAAATCGATAAAAAATAATCTAGAATTAGCAATAAAACATATTTTTCAAAGGCGAAATGCAAATGTCTAATTATCTCAAAATGACTTGAATGTTAGTTAACAACTTCTTGCCATGGGGTCTTCAATTCTTTAATTCGGGTATGCTCCTACAACGAAAAATTCTACAAATTCCGAAAATTTGTTTCCAAGGCGATGCACGCGTGTTAATGGAGAATCGTGTCCCCAAAAAGAACACCTCGCGATGTCTCGTTTGTCTCGGCACTTGTTGCAAGCGCCGCCGACCCATACGGTTTCGCAAATTCAAGGAATTTTCTTTGGATCGACGTCAGTATTTTGATGAAGTGCAGTTCGGCTTTAGCGCTTGTTCAGACACAGCGGGAACCGTTCAGTTTCAGAATCGCGTTTCAAAACACGCGGTTTGTGTCATCTGTTCACACAGCCGCGGTTAATAAGCGATTTGTGCGCGCGAAAATATACGTCAGTTTGACAGTTCTGGTGCCGTTCTCCATCTTTGAATATCAGAGATATATTCGCTCATTACTTTGTTAACGACGGCCGTGTTTCATGGCAAGACACATAAATATCATTTTGTCAGTTCATTTTTGGTGAATAAATACCTACTTCTCTAAAATACTCTTTTTTTCCACCATTTCCAAATATCTCTACCAACTCCTGCCAAGCTTTGTTCTTGGCATATTTGAGTAATCCTCACACTGAAGATCCCATATTACAGGTCTTTTCTCCACTTCATCAATAAAAAGTTCAGTGTCAAAGCGATCCATAACCATAGAAAAGAGAATATAATCCATGCGTGCTCTTGTTGTGACATGGAACCGTGCGGTGCCCGCAACGCGACTAAACGCTCTCGTAAGGCCCCATAGTAATAGGATCGTGCGGGCGCCGTGCGGGTATATTTTCTAGCGGTTGGGTTGCGGGCACCGCAGCGGTTGACTAACCGCATGGTTGTGTCTGAACGATCACATACAAACTTAAGTAAATGAGACCCGCACGGTTCCCATGCGATTCTGAAACGGCACGGTTCCCGCTGTGACTGAACAAGCGCTTAGTGTGTTTTATTTTTCTGTCTGTGCGATAAAGCGATTTTGCATTCGATTGCAAATTCCCCATCTGTTTGCAGTGAAGGGATGGGGGGCAGCAGGTAATCCAGGGCGGGGGAGGTCATCCAGGGCGGGGAGGGTCCTGGCGCACTTCCCTTTGATTCCAGGCCTTTGATTCTGAGTAGTAATATCGTTACTGTGAGAGGGCACAATCCGGGAGTATTTTACCCCAGAAAAACTTTCCTCCCTTGTACATCTTGAGCGCTCGCGGAGCTCCTGGGACTGGCAACAGTTCTGATCTCCTGGCATTTAATTCTGCGGTAATAGGAAATAATCCTCAATAGAAATAATTTCGCTGTCCGTTATCTGATAGATGACCTCATTCCGTTTTCAAAATTGTTATTAAACTAGCTGGTCATACCCGGCGTTGCACGGGTTAAGGATTAAGTAAAAAATAAGTTTGTTAGGGAAAACAAAGGTTCCCCTGTTCTCTAAAATACAATGTTTCCAATTAATATAAATTAACTTTCTTTAAACCACTTATTTATTGAAAAAAATCAACATGTTTCAATAAATAAGTGGTTTAAACAAAGTTAATTTATATTAATTATAATTATGTTACCACAAAATAAATTTGCTACATCTGAAGAAGAAGTTACAATGTTTCCATTTAATGTTAACATAAGTTATAGTAACATAGCTGTAATACTTAGATACATGGTACTGCAGACTTTTTTGTAGATATTAATGTCCTCTATAAAACTGTAGTACATCACTTGGACCTATTGTCAAAAATTTTCGCAGCGTACGCGATATAAGGTTTTTTTGGTATTTTTTTCACACGTTGGGTTACATTATGGAAGTTTTCATACGGATTTCTAATTTTTTTGAAAATATTCTACAGCCTGTGTTCATCAGGCATAATGTAGGATTCTGAATGTGAAAGAATTTTTCAAATCGGTCCAGTAGTTTCGGAGCCTATTCAATTCAAACACACAATCAAATCTTTCCTCTTTATAATATTAGTATAGACAGTAAAGATAAGATGAAAACCGAAAATGACAAAAAACTCGCCGGAAATCGCTCATACAACATATTCAGACAAAACCTTCCATAACTTTCGTCTTATCACTCTGTCATACGCTTTTTGGAGATCCACAAAGGCAGAAAAAAGTTTTTGGTTCTTTGCCAAAAACTTTTCCGTCATCTGGCGCAGTGAGAAAATCTGGTCCATGCATCCTCTTCCACTCATGAAGGCTCCTTGTGCATCCCACACTTTTTCTTTCGTTGCCAACCTCACTCTTTCTATCAAAACTCTCGCATACAGTTTGCCAACAGAGCTCAATAGCTTGCAACATCATGTCGAAATAATCCTTTCTTTCTATACATCACGTCACTGACATCAGCGCTGACAATGGACGATGAAATTGGATCTTCTTCTTCTTCACAATCTTCTTCACATTTATCATTCTTTTACTGACCTCTGTCCTGTCACCTGTGTAGTCACTTGGGGCCGTTGGTAGTTCAATATTTCTTCTCAGAGTCTCTCCATTTCTCTTCTCTTTGTTCTCATGAGTCATACATTAGGCCTTAGGGCTATAGCGCTGGTGTTTGCTCTTGAGGGTCCCTCCGCGGTTCTTGGTCGGTCGCTTGTAGAGGTCAGTCTCAAAATGTGTCGGCTGTAGAAGCTGTGGCTATTTGGCTTTTGAACAGGTTGATAGTAAAAAAGCATCGCAAATGAAAACCGAGACACTGGGTCCATCGTTTACTACAACAATGAAGTGCAAATGGAGCTTTCTTAATATTTTACAGAGATTTGAGAAAATTTGAAGAAATAATCTACCTAAGTGGCGTTGAAAATAATACCTGCGAGAATATTCTGTGGGATCGACAATTAGTTTCCCCACGCGTTTTGACCATCGCCGAAATTCCCACGGAAAGTCAATTGGGCAAGAAAAAACACGCGCACTCAAAAGCGCGGACGTCCGTGTTTACATAGAGATAAGATCGACATTGGAGATTAGAAACTGCCGACCTTGCAAAAACGCAAACGCGAATTCCGCTGAGGGCACAAATCTCACGCAGACAAAGGGATGTAAATATGCTGACGGCCCCTTTCTCAGACAGGTTTTTGTACATGTTTCTACACCAAAATCGGGATATAAAAGACGTAGTAGCGAAGTCCCATGTTAGTTCGTTTCGTCACGCTGCTCGGCGTGACGTTGTGGTTACTACAGTACTCGTAGCACCACCTCGCTATGCAGCACATTACTATACGACCGATATCCAGTCTATCGTCGCAACGCTTTCATCGTCATCGCTTCACTACCCTCGCAGCATACACAGTACCATCATCCTCATCAACCTCACTGCGATACACCGCTTACAGCTGTCGTCCATCAGCATCTCCAACTTCACGACACCTGTCTCTATACTCCAACGTCAGCTCTTCGCTCCCGTTCTCCAACAATGTGCGAAGACCATCCGTCGTCAACACCACAGGGACTCCGGTTCGTCGACAAGTTGAAGACCGAGTAATCTATCAAGGTTGAACGATAAGCACCTCTGTAGTCTCGCCGTAGATTAAAAAACATCGAGAGAATTTCGCCAGATGGCGGTAATAAAGCTATAAACAGATTTGTGTTAATTAACTTTATAGTGTGAAAATTTCTGTTACGAATTTAGTTGCGTACTAAAATTTCATGCCCGACGCGTCTAATAACATTAAAAAAAATAAACCATAAAAACCAAGTTTTTACAATACTCCCTTTCGCTTTGAATCGTGTTTCGTGTCTATACACGCGTCGGGTTAATTACTCATTTAGAATGATTCCAATTTGAAAAAAACATTAAAATTTCTAAAAATCCAAAATTATGCTAAAATTATTATTTATTTAAAATGACAATTTGTTAGATCATTTTTATCATCACCACGAGTCTGCCTGCAAAGTTTCAGCTCGATTTAATTAAGGGAAAAGGGTTAAAAATCGATCCAAAGTATTTTTTTCAGACAAGCAAGCAAGCAGACGCTACGAGTTAAAAGAAAGGGAGTAAAATACACAGCATTATTCAGCAAAGATTAATTTTATGAAATAAGTCTCTACAAATTCGCAAAACTTTTGCCAAGTTGTACAATTGCAGTGGTGAGTGAATATGGTAGCTGTTCTTAAGGTACTGATACACATGCTTATTAGTGGCACGTGAGCATGCGCAGTGTTGACCTTCTTTAGCCATTGCTATTTAGTGGCATGTGTTTACGCACATTGCTACTAATGAGCATGCTCATTACTAGCACGCTCAAAAATCAAACGTTGATTTGAGCGTGCTAATGTCATTCACCACGAGAAGGGGTATCTTTTGAGCATGTGTGAACAGGCTTGCTTATGAGCATGCTAATGTCATTCGCGGCTAGTATCGATTATCAATGCGATCTTGTCAGTCCGCGACAGATGAAACAAATATGGCGCGTTGGGGAGATGACAAAACATTACTTTTCGTGACTTATTATAGGAATCACGAATGTCTGTGGAATACTCGGTCACCGCTATGTAAAAATAATATAGCAAGAAATAATCTTTATGACAATTTATTGATAGTCATGAATAACAATATAAATTATAAAAACTAAAATCAAAAATGTGTGGATGCAATCTCGGAAACTATTTTGATTTATTGATTCACTTGCATTTCCCATTTCAGTGTGCAAAGTTTCAATTTTGAACTAAGAGTTCCTCTCTATCACACTATACTAAGAACAGTAATACGTCTTCACACAAACTGGCCGCTATCCATTAGAATGTGTGCGTGCGTGCTCGGCGCCGTGTACGCACGCACTGTGACGCACACATTGACATAGAATACGGGGGCACAAGGCGGCGGCAGTAAGGGCCGTGCCTTCGGTGCCATTCGCGCTCGCAGCCGCCGCTTTAGAAAATAAATGCGCTTCCTGAAAAAAATGTGGTGCTTTACTAAAAAGGTGTGTTGATTATCACAAAGACTGTGAGTTTTTAAAAGTCTACGTTGATGTTAATCAGCGTTCTTGCAATTTAAGTGCAGAAACTAGGTAAACTAATTACAGAAATTTTCGGGTTTTGTGTTTACCTTATGCGTCTGAATCTCAGACGCTACGAGTTAAAAGAAAGGGAGTAAAAATAAAGTCAAAACCTTAGCGTCAATGCAAGAGTAGGCTAATAACTCGCCTATGTGTTTATTTTGAGCGTGCTAATGAGCATGCTCAAAATAAGCATGTGTATCTGTACCTTTAAATATTGCTTTAAATATTTAATATCTGAGATTCGTCTCATCCCATGGACATGGGTTATAATAACCTCCATTAATATGACCCGTGGAGAAAAAACCTGAAATACTTTGATATTATAATCTATTTCTCGCTCCAACTTTCAAGAGCTCGATTTGTATTTTCGAAATAATTTTTCACTTATCTCCACTTGCAAACAAATTAAAAGATATTTTTTATGGACATGGAACGGCTCTGTTGCAGGGCCAAGGTAATCCCGCTATCGGGGAATCTCGGCGGGCCCGGGGCGCGGGCGAGCGGGACGCGGCCATGCGGCCGGCCCGCGCGTCGGAGAGGGACGCGGATAGCGACCGGGGTGACCAGAGGCTCTAGGTCAATTTTTATTAAATTTTTTATTATCGAAGTCGGAGCCACAACTCGAGGGGAAGATGAATTGGTGTAGGAATAAAAGTGGTGGGAAATTTACTACGGAGGTCGATAGTTCTGACATTTATATTAATTTTTAAATACAGCATCACATGTAATATTCACTGTACCGTGCCTCGGCAGAAGAATCTTTCGAGACAGGCAAAGTATACAAGAAACTGTACAAGTAGTTGCGTGCAAGAAAGTTAAGTAAAATTAACAATATTTTAGTATGTTTATTCTGAAAATGCAATTACTGGATTTTGTCCACAATATTTATTGATTAAAATAAATTAGTTAATAATTTTTCCTCTGTGTACAAAATCCAGTAATTGTGTTCTCCGAACACATTTACTTGCTTACTTACCATCACGCTGTTTCCCCGTGGGGATAGGCAGAGAGGATAGAGCGCCACGCTCTTCTGGCCTGACATTCAACTCTCGCCTCGTCCATATTCGTACATCTTCGCATGCAAGCTAGACCATCTTTCAATATTTGGTTAGTATCTCAGAAAATATACATATATATATATATATATATAAATATTGTTAAATATATACAAGGTGTCTTGTACCAGAGCTAGCAGCAGAAACTTGGCCGGTGGATTCCTGCCTATGTTATGAGTCGAAAATGTTCAAGTAACCGTGACTTAATATCAATAGTTATACAGATATGCAATATCAAAGTTTGCACTTTTTTTCCAATATTTTTGACTTGTTTTTTGCAAAAAGTTGAAATATAAACACAGTAACTTATATCGATTAAGAAAAATTCATTTTCTTCAATTAAAACATATTTTCTAATTGGAATTCGAAGGTTTTTATTATTTTATTTGACTTGTATTTAAAGGGAACGAATTTTTTACATTCAATATAAGTTACTGTAATTATAATCTAACGTTTTACAAAAAAAAAGTCAGTAATATTGGAAAAAAAGGAAACTTTTACGTCGCATATCTCCATAATTATTGATATTAGGTCATGCTTGCTTGAACATTTTCGACTCACAATCAAAGCAGGAATATAGTCCTCTGAGATTATTAATATATTCCGATCAACCTGATAACGTTTGCTTGTTCTTACGGTGGAATTGGTGAACGTCGCGTCGTCTAAAGTGATCACTTAAGCCACCTTATATAGGTCATATGCCCTGGATCCCCCTATAAAGACTTCCGTACAAGTTTCCCATATAAATAGCTTCGTCCCTGTGAGACTTCTGTAATTTATCTTAATTTATAAGTAAGTAGCCGACCTTGATGATTGAAATAAAACGAGGAACAAGAAGGATTCACAGTGATTCGGGAGATATAATATCAAAGTATATGTATGAGTTTGAACATTCAAAAAGAGAAAATAATGATAAACTAGCATAGTCTGGGCGGCTGCTTTCGGGCTGTCTGGGCTCTTGCGTTTGACCCTGTGGTCAGTTATGGTGGCCGCTCTGCTGCTGGTAGTGACCGCTGCGCGGCCATTGTAGATGCCGATGGGTAGCTATGGTAGGCGATTCGCAGCCAATGGTAGCCACTGCGCGGTGTCTGCTTGCTGCAAGGCTACGGCTACGGTAGCTGCTTCGCGGTCGGTTACAACTGCTGCGCGGACGATGGTGTCTGAAAGGTCTTGAGGACGCTATTTAGATATATTTAATTAAGACAAATGTATTTATAACCGATTAATAAGCCAGAGCGGAGTTTTGAAATTAATATTTTGATCAAATGCTTCTAAAGCACACAAACATACTTTCAAGTATATAAATAGTAAAGTTAGTTAATTAGTTGTAACTTTGTCAAATTAATACTATTTCAAGATAATCATATTCAATAACATCGCCATGTATTCATGACATATATTCAAAGTGACGCTTTTTCTTCTAATCCTGAATATTTTTTTCGTAATTCTTAAAACAAAACAATTAAAAAGGAAATTCTAGCAATAAATTTTAAATAAAGATCTGTCAAATACAATTTCATTGTAAAACAATAATGGAAAGTCACACAAATTCGTTATACTAATTTTTCATTTTTGATTGTTTGCTGAGATGTGTATTAAACACACAACTTTGGGGATAACTTTCCTATAGTGACATATTTGGTCTTTGGGCCGTGTCTTCAAATGATTAATGCTCTGGAAAATATAAATTAATAGTCATAAACGATGTCCAAAATATTCGGAAGTCGGCATTCTAACTTGAATGATATGAATATGAGAATTGACCAATATTATGCCACAGTTTATCTTAGACAATGTGTGTACAACACGTCCCTCCGTAACATTAAATCTGTGACTTGATTCAAACTGGAATATATCATTTTTCAAGTAAAAAGTAACTTTTTAAAGCGATAAACAGTATAAAGAGTTAAATATGTCAATAAACTCTATATTCTGTTAAAGGAGCTAAACGTCACCAAATTTATAAAACTGGGAAGACTTCGGTGGCTGGGTCATGTGGAGAGAATGTCCGAGCATCAAGCACCAAAGTCCCTGCTGAACTCAAGGCCGATAGGGCGAAGGAGCTTAGGAAGGCCAAAATCAAGTTGAAGCGATAATCTGCCTTGGAACTTCTGAACTAGAGAAAGCTGGCACTAAACCGATATGAGTGGAGGAAGACTCTTGAGGAGGTCGAGACCCACCAGGGGTTGTAGAGCTAATAGTGATTTAATTATGCACCCGAGCGTGGCTGAAAAGCCTTATTCTGGAATCGCACACCCTTCCACAAGCTGCGCATATGCATTCGGCGGGTAGTGGGGTTCTGAGAGTAGGGTTTTGTTCCTTTTCTGTTTGCGGTGTGCTTTTTGGCGCCATTTCGGCCAATCATGGGCCGCGATTTTCCAGATTGCGAGATCTATAAAACTCAGGCCGCAAAAACTCGGTTATCAGTAGAATGATAAACTTATTCTTGCAATACGAGAATTCCCTTGGCATAGACTTATTCGCAGACACAAAGTACATTCTTAGGCAAAAACAAAAAATAATGATTTCATAGGCTTTAACCCAACGCACAACGCACACATTCGCGCACACACACATCACACACACACAAACATCACCTTTAAGTAAGTAATTTTATAGATGTTATTGTAGGCGACTAATAGATGTATGGAGCAGACATTATTTAAAGATTCAAATCAAAAAAAATATTTTTTTTTTAATATACCCCGCGTCTGCTCGGGTTCGCCTTCAGGGTGTCTTTGCATCGTTTTTCATCCCACCCTGTCATCTTTTGCCGTACGATGAGTACGAGTACGTGAAAAATTAAAAAAAAAAATTAACCGAAAATAAAATGTGGTCACCGCGCCGAAGACGCTCGTACGCTTTTCTCCCCCTCCTCACCCCCCCGCAGACTACCCGCGACCCCTGTCGGGGGCGGACACCCCCCCGCCCTCGAGTCCGTATTTCTATTACACGACACGATGACAAGTGATTTGGAGAATATTTCGGATGGCCGAGGAGCTTAATGCCCTTTTTCGACATCATCATCATCGTTATTATTACGACAGTACCCTTCTGATTTTTTGGGATATTCTCCCGTGTTTCTACGATATTTATCAAGTACTAGCTGTATCCGCGCTTCTTCACACACGTAGGAACCTTCTCCTTCCAAAACTTTCTATAGCAGATTTCTCTGGAACTTTCTAGAGTCACTGACAGAGTCAGCGCGCCTATTTTGAAACAATCTGAAGCATTTGCGGCCTTTCCATAATAAAAAAATGTGCTGGAAAGCACATTTTCGTCACCCACTCCCACCCACGCGCAGCCACCCCCACTAAACTCGCATATTTTCGATGTGACACCAAGGGCTATCCAACACCATAACCACTAGTGGATGGTTGTGGCTGGTTGTGGAGAAAACTTGGCGGGTAGGGAAACACGGGTTTCTTTTTATATATATATACTGACTAGCTGTGCCCGCGTATAAACTACTACCAGATTTTAGGTCTACCGGTTTCGAGAGGTACCCTTTGTGATGAATCACCTGTTTCTATAGATTTTTTTTTTTTTTATTATATTATTTTTATTTTGAACTCTAAGATGATTTAAATGCTACGCGGGGAAAAATTGAGCTAAACTGGCCGTAGTATTGGAGCTACAAAAATTTGGGAATGATGAAACGCTAGTATTGGGAGGGAGTTAGTAGCGATTGATCGGATATAGGTTACGAGCAGTTAATATTCAATTCTTATAAAACATATTAATCTTGTGGTAAAGCCGCGTTTGGTACAAATGGTTGACGATCGGCGCGGTCCGAGCGGTCCACATGTGCTTCCCAAAAAAAATACTGAACACGGCTTTCGTAGATTTGGGTCGCGATTATTGCGTTTAGGGCCGTTAAAAAACCGATTAACGTCTACTCTAAGGTGACGATGATATTGACAGTTCCACGAGGTTTCTGAATTATAGACTTTTTTGCTGTGGTTTTGAAACCGCTTAAACGTCATTAATCGCCTTCTTAAGTGGATTGCCGCGCGAGAGAGATAGCAGAATATGAGCAAAGGCAAGGAAGGCAGGTTCTAATCGGGGGATCGCGCGAGGAAAACGCCCATAAATAATTTATAAGAATTGGCCGTGAAGCACGGATAAAACGTACACTATGTACCCGAGGGATGACCTTAACTGAGCGGATAATGATTTATTTTCGTTTCGCGGGAATCGGATAACGTAGGCAGATAGGAAAGTTAACTATAATTCCATTATATTTATCTGTAGACTGACGCTCTATCGAGGAGCGAATAATGATTCATTTTCGTTTCGCGGGAGTCGAATAACGTAGGCGGGTAGAGAAGTTAACTATAATTCTATTATATTTATCTGTAGACTAACGCTCTTCAGGCTTTTACAACAGATAGGTAATTGTGCAATGACGGTATATACAGTTAGGAAAGAGATAACGATAATGTGTAAGCATATTAATGGCACGACAAGAAAATAATATACTCGAATATAGTTACAATATATTAACTATCTAATCACTACAAACCTGTCCTACGTTAGCGTAGTTTCAACAGGACGGGTAACGTGTATACGATTGGCTATTCTAGCTCAGATTTCGCCGGGTTTGGTAGTAATAACCACAAAACATAATTGGAACAAGTGTATTCAATTCAATTCAATTCAATTCAATTTATTTCATGATAATATGTACATGACAAACAAAATGTTTAAGGCATACATATTAGAAGTATATATCAAAAATGAAAATATTTAATAAATTAAAAATAACATAAATCTGGTCAAAGGTGTAGGAGAGTCCCGCTTCGGAAAACCCCCTCAGACACATGGAATATATCAATACCCAAAGCGATTTTGTTCAGCATGGCTGTGGCTCTTCCAACAGGCATAACCATCGGCAGGTTGGTCCTGTATATTGGAATGTGAAACAATCTATGCTGACGATGTCTAGTGTAATTATCAGGAGCATACAAACCAATGCTCTGCATAATTTGAGGATTATCAATCATACCGCGCAACAATCTAGATAAGAATATTGTAAATAAAATAATATGAATTTGCGGCCCATATACACATGAAATAAAAGGATAAAGCGTATGGGGATCTTATAGATGGATGGATAAATGAAACAAATATATATAGGAGTAAATGCAAGTAAAAAGCAACCACATTGTCCGCGTACACATACACTTACACATACCTTCTACAAACCCCTTATCCATTAGAACCCAACGTACTACTAGAATGAGACATAGGGCCAGATACAGGTGACGGAACTTAGGCCGGCTAGTAAATAAACGTAACAATGTAATTGATATAAAGATAATGCAGAGTAAATATAAAAGATCGTAAGGAATAAGCACAGCGAGATAAAGGCGGGAGATAAAATTATTAATCAGCGAGGGCGTCGAAGACGGAATCACCCATAGGAGCGGCTACGAAGGACTTGAGGGCTTTCAGGGGATCTATGTACTCTATATGTGCATGCGCATGTGATAACGGCACGTTACTAACCTTTCCAGTGGATGGCGGTCGATCCCATACAGGTAGGACAATGGGGGATCGAGCGGAGAGGGCGTGGGAGCAGAGGATCGCGCACTCTGGAAGCGCAGCTACACCAGATGCAGTGGTTTCAGTCCGTAGGAATGATAGGTAAATAATATAGGGCCACGGAACATAGTATGTTTAGCAATTGCACCGTAGGGCTTAATTGACGTTCTAGGTAGTTTTGGTTGCGTTTTCCATGAACATTCACGAACTTCATACCCCAGTATTTAATTTAAGTTTAGCTTGCGATAGGGTTACCACAAAACCAATTCATCCCCTATAGTTCGAAACAAAAAATTACACAACGTGAACTGGGGAGGTCTTGAATAAAGCGAGGGTGTTTGGAAATACTACGTTAAAAACCGTAGAGCCTTCATCCGACGTAGATAGATAGCTTGTTTGCCTCTAACAAGGCGTAAACTCAGTTAGGAGTAGGATCGAGCTGAAAGGCGAAGAAGAGGAGTCATCACAAATGGCGCCGCGACCAGGAGCCTGGGCATACAGTATGAAGGGACATGAATGTTGATGGAAAATAGGTGCAATTTACATGTTAGATTAGGTATAAAAGAGAAAAGATTATTACAATTTCAAAAAAAAAAGAGTGTATAGTTAACGGACATTTTAGTATTTAAATAATTACAGTAAATACTATTACATTAGAAACAGCTAGAAAGTTAGAAGAAATAATAGTGTATCCCAAGTATCTCGCGCGTCGTACGATTCACAACAACGAATGCTCCACGTCTTGCCCACGACCGTGAACACTATGATTAATGAACGATTCGCCGCGGCAAACAGTTTGCATTACGAACTTTTAGGACTGCGGACGCCTCGTATTGCGTATGACTCACTACAACAAACTTCACGTTCAGAGATCATCGGACACTACGCGTTTCGGTTAGCGGACAACTCGCCACAACGAACGATTCATACAGCGAACTGTTAGAACTCGTTTAACGTATGTTTCATTTCAACGAATTTCTCGCGCAAAGATCGTCGAGCAATACGCGTTTCGGTTAACGAACAGCTCGCCACAACGAACTTTTCAAATGCGGGCATCTCGTATTACGTACATGTTGCTAAGGCGCAATTTCGTATAACGTTTTGTGGTCATTTCACGTTTCAACCAGCGAACAATTCGTTGCAACGATATATTATATACTATGGGTATTCGGTACAACGAACAATTGGTCATCGTGAACACGCCGGGAAATGACCTTTAGTTAATAGAATTACGATTATCGTTTCGAATAACGAGTTATCGCTACGAATACGATTCTGGGCGATTAATAACGATCCATTAGGGGGGACGTATGATGTTATCGGTTAGTATCGGCGAATGTTGAATTTTGGATTAGGGGGGGTAATTAAACCATTAGGGGGGAGCTATGGAGGACAGAATAGTATTAGTGGATTATTTCGGAATTAGGGGGGAGAGTTGCAAATATGGCTACGGTTCTGAGGGACATCAAGTTTTAGGGGGGAGGGGCATATTTTGGAGGCCGGTAAATGCGGAATAAGAGGCACTGAATCTTGGGCAAGGAACGAGGACTTGCTGGAACGACTGTTGATAAGCATATCTCCGACGACCTGTTTCAACGTGACGCGAACGGCAGAAACTGCTGAATGTCTCGTAAATCAAGAGGACAAGGAGGCCTTGGGGGGCGACTGTAGTGTTAGGGGGGAGGCATGGACCAGGAAGATATGGAAGAGGGAGGTCCTGTCACACTAAGGTAGTGGGCCACCTAAGCACGCGGGCGGGGGCGTGCTCCTTAGGTTAAGATAAATGTATTTCCATTTTGCACCGAGCACCACAGTGGGGGACCTTAAGTTCCCATGCGACAATCTCGCAGGTGTAATTAGAGGCACGCGGAAACATGAAAACGAAGGTGTGGTTGAAGGGCTGTGTACGACGCCGGGCGACGGGCTAAAGGAGTTAGGGGGGTGGCTAGGCGATTAGGGGGGGAGGAGAGACTAAGGAACCTAGGGGGGGGGGACGTGAGGCACAGATAATATCGGGAAAATGGATAGACTAAAAGCAGTTACCCTAGGCCTATGTGTTGTTCCGCGCCAGGTGACTGATTCCTAGACGTAATAAGACTCCTGACACGGAACAATAGGGGGGCATGTGATGAATCACCTGTTTCTATAGATTTTTTTTTTTATTATATTATTTTTATTTTGAACTCTAAGATGATTTAAATGCTACGCGGGGAAAAATTGAGCTAAACTGGCCGTAGTATTGGAGCTACAAAAATTTGGGAATGATGAAACGCTAGTATTGGGAGGGAGTTAGTAGCGATTGATCGGATATAGGTTACGAGCAGTTAATATTCAATTCTTATAAAACATATTAATCTTGTGGTAAAGCCGCGTTTGGTACAAATGGTTGACGATCGGCGCGGTCCGAGCGGTCCACATGTGCTTCCCAAAAAAAATACTGAACACGGCTTTCGTAGATTTGGGTCGCGATTATTGCGTTTAGGGCCGTTAAAAAACCGATTAACGTCTACTCTAAGGTGACGATGATATTGACAGTTCCACGAGGTTTCTGAATTATAGACTTTTTTGCTGTGGTTTTGAAACCGCTTAAACGTCATTAATCGCCTTCTTAAGTGGATTGCCGCGCGAGAGAGATAGCAGAATATGAGCAAAGGCAAGGAAGGCAGGTTCTAATCGGGGGATCGCGCGAGGAAAACGCCCATAAATAATTTATAAGAATTGGCCGTGAAGCACGGATAAAACGTACACTATGTACCCGAGGGATGACCTTAACTGAGCGGATAATGATTTATTTTCGTTTCGCGGGAATCGGATAACGTAGGCAGATAGGAAAGTTAACTATAATTCCATTATATTTATCTGTAGACTGACGCTCTATCGAGGAGCGAATAATGATTCATTTTCGTTTCGCGGGAGTCGAATAACGTAGGCGGGTAGAGAAGTTAACTATAATTCTATTATATTTATCTGTAGACTAACGCTCTTCAGGCTTTTACAACAGATAGGTAATTGTGCAATGACGGTATATACAGTTAGGAAAGAGATAACGATAATGTGTAAGCATATTAATGGCACGACAAGAAAATAATATACTCGAATATAGATACAATATATTAACTATCTAATCACTACAAACCTGTCCTACGTTAGCGTAGTTTCAACAGGACGGGTAACGTGTATACGATTGGCTATTCTAGCTCAGATTTCGCCGGGTTTGGTAGTAATAACCACAAAACATAATTGGAACAAGTGTATTCAATTCAATTCAATTCAATTCAATTCAATTTATTTCATGATAATATGTACATGACAAACAAAATGTTTAAGGCATACATATTAGAAGTATATATCAAAAATGAAAATATTTAATAAATTAAAAATAACATAAATCTGGTCAAAGGTGTAGGAGAGTCCCGCTTCGGAAAACCCCCTCAGACACATGGAATATATCAATACCCAGAGCGATTTTGTTCAGCATGGCTGTGGCTCTTCCAACAGGCATAACCATCGGCAGGTTGGTCCTGTATATTGGAATGTGAAACGATCTATGCTGACGATGTCTAGTGTAATTGTCAGGAGCATACAAACCAATGCTCTGCATAGTTTGGGGATTATCAATCATACCGCGCAACAATCTAGATAAGAATATTGTAAATAAAATAATATGAATTTGCGGCCCATATACACATGAAATAAAAGGATAAAGCGTATGGGGATCTTATAGATGGATGGATAAATGAAACAAATATATATAGGAGTAAATGCAAGTAAAAAAGCAACCACATTGTCCGCGTACACATACACTTACACATACCTTCTACAAACCCCTTATCCATTAGAACCCAACGTACTACTAGAATGAGACATAGGGCCAGATACAGGTGACGGAACTTAGGCCGGCTAGTAAATAAACGTAACAATGTAATTGATATAAAGATAATGCAGAGTAAATATAAAAGATCGTAAGGAATAAGCACAGCGAGATAAAGGCGGGAGATAAAATTATTAATCAGCGAGGGCGTCGAAGACGGAATCACCCATAGGAGCGGCTACGAAGGACTTGAGGGCTTTCAGGGGATCTATGTACTCTATATGTGCATGCGCATGTGATAACGGCACGTTACTAACCTTTCCAGTGGATGGCGGTCGATCCCATACAGGTAGGACAATGGGGGATCGAGCGGAGAGGGCGTGGGAGCAGAGGATCGCGCACTCTGGAAGCGCAGCTACACCAGATGCAGTGGTTTCAGTCCGTAGGAATGATAGGTAAATAATATAGGGCCACGGAACATAGTATGTTTAGCAATTGCACCGTAGGGCTTAATTGACGTGCTAGGTAGTTTTGTTTGCGTTTTCCATGAACATTCACGAACTTCATACCCCAGTATTTAATTTAAGTTTAGCTTGCGATAGGGTTACCACAAAACCAATTCATCCCCTATAGTTCGAAACAAAAAATTACACAACGTGAACTGGGGAGGTCTTGAATAAAGCGAGGGTGTTTGGAAATACTACGTTAAAAACCGTAGAGCCTTCATCCGACTTAGATAGATAGCTTGTTTGCCTCTAACAAGGCGTAAACTCAGTTAGGAGTAGGATCGAGCTGAAAGGCGAAGAAGAGGAGTCATCACACCTTCTCTTCATCAGGACAACACTACACTACCATGTTGACAACACTATACACCACAACCATAGTATTGTTAACTTTTCGTCAATATTTATCACAAGCGTGTTAATCTTGTCAAAGAAAAGCATGCACTAACTCGCCTAAAGAACGATCAGGAATCTACGAGGGAGAGAGAGTGAGAAAGGGCATGCGATAAGTATTGGTGAAAGGTTAACAATACTATGGTTGTGGTCAGGCGCGTGCAGTGGGAACATTGAAGTGTGACATTTTTGTAAACGTATATGATAAAGATTTTTATGATATATCAAAATATGTATACTATGGTAACAATTGTGACAGAAATATTACGAAATGTATGTTGTGTTCCGATTTTTTTTTCAAATAATTGGTTACGTAAAAGTCACACTGCGATGTTCCCACTGCACGCCCCTGGTTGTGGTATATAGTGTTCTGAACATAGTAGTGTAGTAATGGTCCTGACGAAGAGACGGGTGCGTCTCGAAACCGGCAGACCTAAAATCTGGTAGTGGTTTATGCTAATTTAACTAACACTCTGTTATAATGTCTCACCACAAAGTTAATGCTTTAAATATTAAAAATATTTTATTATCAATTTGTGTATTAACCTTAATATGTAGACAAATATCGTCGCCGACTTTTTCATAAAACTTTTTGATTTCTACAACATCTTTATATATAATATTTAAATATCTCTTACTGTTAAGGCAGGGTTCGCAAAAAACGAATCGCTCGACTATTTTTTCGTCGACTTTAGTTGTAAAAAAGTCACCAAAAAAGCCCTTTTAATTCAACGGGCTAATATATAACCTATGTCCATTCTGAAAGTCTATTCTAAATATTGGTGAGAGAATTTTTGAAATCGGATAAGTAGTATCGGAGTCTTTCGTAGCTAGTAGCAAAAACTTTACAAATGGGTTCTTGCCTTGATAATTAGTTGAAAATGTACAAGCAATCAATAGTTATAGTATAATAGAGACATGCAATATCTAAGTTTGCATTCTTTTTTCAATATTTCTGACTTATTTTTTGCAAAAAGTTGAACTATCATTAGAGTAATTTAAATAGATTATGCAAAATTTATTAATTTTAATGTAAATTGAATAAAATGATAAAAACCTTGCAAAAAGTTTTTATATTAAAACGGTATCTAACGATATATAACGTCTACTTGTTTCGATATCACTGTATCTTCATCAAGACGGACGCAAACTAACCATCCATTACTTATTCTAGCAAACAAATCAATTTTTGAACGGGGGCGTGGCTACTGTTATGGTGGGGGTAATTGACGAGTGGACGCCAAAATGGGGAATATATCAAGTAACGGGCTATTGATAAAATTTATTCAGTTTAAAACCAGATAATAATTGTAATTTATAACCAGATAAATTTTATGAATAGCCCGTTACTTGATATATTCCCCATTTCGGCGTCCACTTCTCAATTACCCCAACCATAGCTGTAGCCACGCCTCCGTTCAAAAATTGATTTGTTTGCTAGAATAAGTAATGGATAGTTAGTTTGCGTCCGTCCTGATGAAGATACAGTGATATCGAAACCGGTAGACGTAGAGTTATTTATTAAGTGGTTTATAAAAAGTTGTTTGGTTTATTAAAATTAAAAATTATGTCCAACCCCAAAGTTAACGCTATAAACATAAAAAAATGGGGAAATTTCTCTATTTTTGTTTTTTGTTTTAAATTATTAATTTTTTAAATTTTTACATGATAAATAAGTTAACAATAAAATTTCTTAATTACATGTCTTAACTAAGTTAATAATATAATTTTATCACAAATTTATAGAGGGTGTCTCCTAGCTAGTAGCAAAAGCTAGTAACTTCTAGTAGCATGCTAGTATCACTCTCTTCGAGAGAGTCTTCTTCGTGCGACTTTGCATAGAAAATACTCTTTTCAATTCAGGTGAAATGTCGACAGTTACGGAGATACGGCAGCTCTCGTAGCCCAGTGGGCATGACACTGACATCTCACACCGTGGGTTGCCGTTTCGATTACCGGTGAGGTCACAATAAATAATCTACGTGATTTACTCAAGCCTGGGCGTTTTGTGATGTGTTTCGCTACTTTAATTGGGCCTCTTCGCCTGTTGAAGCGCAAAATAAAAAATAAGCGATATCAAAAAATTTTTTTTTTCAATATTTTTGACTTATATTCCGTAAAATGTTGTAATATCACTACAGTAATTTATATGGAATATTAAAAATTCATTCGCTTTCATACCAGCTGAATAAAATGATTAGAACCTTGTAGAAATTCGAAAACTATTTTTTTACTAAGTTTTTTGTCAATTCCAGGAGCGTAAACTTCAAAGTACAATCAAAAAAACCCAGCGCTACAATAATTTCTGCAAAAGAAATCAAAAGTACTACACTAAATTACGTTCCACATATTTCACTTTTAAAAGTACATAAATCGTAATTTTTTTTCACGCTACTTATGAAGATAGAATAATCAAAAGTAACGCTGCAAATTGAAAAGTTGTGGTGAAGTTGCAAATTTTTTCAGTTTCGTTCTGAGATGTCTATCGTAGGCAAAACTAAGTCCATTAATGTAATGTAGTTTAATAGCACTCTGCAAGAGTGTACAGGGCATTACGACTGCCCCCTACCTACCTCCCTCCCGTGGTTCGCCCCTTTCCACCCCCACATCCCCATCCCCCAATATTTATTTGATATTTTCTTAATTGCAAAAAATGCTTGTTGTACGATTGTCGCACGACAGCTTTTTGGTTCTTTTTCATATTTCTCTATTCAGTTAATTATTTTACTTGTTTACTTATTAATTTGATACGCAAGAGGATAGGATGCCACTTTTTACTCCCTTTATCCCGGCTTGCCGTCGAAAAAACTTTGCATCAATTTTTGACCCTTTTCCCGTGATCCAATCGAGCTGAGACTTTGCAAGCAGACTCGTGGCGACGATCAAGAAGATCTATCAAATTTTCCTTAAAAAAAAATAATAATTATAGTATAATTTTGGATTTTTAGAAATTTTAAAGGTTTTTTCAAATTGGAATCATTACAAAAGTTTGGTTTCTAACAACGGCGCGGCGGCTCGAAAACGTCACGAAATATTTAAAATTTGAATTACTCCGTCGGTATACATAATAGGTACTCCACAACACAAAGCATGAAGTGTCTTATCAAAGCTCAAAACATCTGACATTTTAGAAATATATTAAATTACTGTAAGTTTAGTGTTATGTTATATGTTTTAATTCGTGTTTAATTGTTGTAATACTTTACAAATAAAGGGAGTATAATAAAAACTTGGTTTTTATGGGTTACTTTTTTCTAATATGACATACAACTGTCATCTTTTCTGAATTTGTTTAATTAAAACAATATTTTTACAAGTAGATATTAGGTATGATCTAAGTTACTGGATTCTGTCTCCAGAGGGATGATTAATTAATTAATATAAATTGTAGAAATCTCACAGAGACGAAGCTAAAATATGAGAAACATGCGTGGAAGTGTTTTTATTCGATAGTCCAGTATGAACTGCTTACAATCTGTATGAGCTGGCTTAAGTGATCACTCTACGCAACGCGACGTTCACCAATTCCAACGTAAGAACATCCACATTATTAAATTTTGAAAGTTCTATATATTATGTTAAGAACCTTTATTTTATTTGATTGGACCATTCAGAGACATCTGTAGTCTATTCACATGAACAAGTTAGTATACATAGATTTTCGCAGCTGGTAACGTCTTGGATATCACACCATTATATGTGTTATCCAAGATGTTGTCAGGTGGGGGAGACAAGAGAGAGGGTCACGTGGAAAGATTGGACTCCCAAAGACCACATCCTGTACCACATGGAAAACCAGAAGGAAGAAGGATGCCTGGAAGACCCCCCAAAAGATGGGGAGTCCACATCACAAGGGGCGGCAACCCTGCACAAACAGCCCCTAATGGCCTTCAGCTAGAATAAGAAGAAGAAGAGGAAGAAAAAATTTCATTATTCTTATTGCTGGCTTCAAGCTTAGGCTGGAGCACAGATCGGATACAGAATAGATTATAGATTATAGAATAGAATAGATGCGATTCCATAATCATAACGAGCGGTAGTGTAGCAAGACACGAAGCACTCTATACTATTTTAGAATTTTTTATTGATATTGATTTAAGAACTTTGAAATTGGTGTATATGTGTATGTGTATTCATGTCGAATTTTTATGGTATATTTTATTTAAAGTATTTAATAGTTGTTCTTTTTCCTTTTCTTCTTTTTTCTTTATAATTTTAATTATTTCTCTTTTTCTTCCTTTTTCTCCTTTTTATATTTTCTCTACATGTGTCTCAATATAATATATGTAATTTGCAATCTATATGGCGGACCAGGTCTTGCGCTAACAAACTTTTTTTTTTTTTTTTTAATTTTTTTTTTACAGTTTTAATTTATTTTTTAAAAATATTTATTACATTATACATATGCCAAACTGCACAGCAGTTTTACGGCATGGTTGCTTTCAATATTTGACAATAATTTTTATTTTATAATGAAGATAGTAGGTTATTATCGAGTGTTGCATATTTTTTACAAGTGATACATGATATGTAATTATAAATTAATGTAAGATTAGGTTCATAGCTTTAATATATATTCTTTTAGCTTGTACTTTTTTGAAGCCAATGGAGTTTTTTTGTCTTGCATCATCTCAAAGAATTTTTTATCTAATTTATTAAAGATTCTTGTTACGCTGGAATAAACACATTATTATTATTATTATTATATCAACAAAATTTTATATGAGAGGTGAACAATCATAGCAATATTATATTTAAAAAATCTATCAATTATAAAATACTCTGATAAAATTAGTCCTGGCTACTTTGCTAGACTTGTGTCTGTCTTAAGAGGAAATACCTACCTACGAAGCGCGAAAAAGGGATATTTTTGTGATTTTTTTGTTGAAAATATATATGAATTATGGCATTGATACTATTTCTACATAAAAGTACGTACTTTTAAGAATATGTGAATTTTTTTTAAATAAAAAAATATTCAACATTGGCGGAAAATTCTTGGGTTCTGTCTTCTGCCGAAAAAAGGTCCTCCGCGGTGACCACTCCCATTTTATCTGCAATCATCAGAATAAAAAAAAAAAGATTTTCAAAATTTATACTATAATTTAGTCTTTGACGAAGGTATTTTTGAAAATATAGATTTTTGACAAAATGGCAGGCGTTTGAATTTAAAATAGAGTTTCTCAGGAAACAATTCGGGTTTATTATGCCGTTAAAAAAAAAGTCACTTAAAAAAGTCTTACGACAAAAACTAGATAATTATATATAGAATAACCGTTAGAAATTTCAAGTTGATCGGTTCAGTGGTTGCCGAGATATTTTGGTCACCAAATCATCGAGCACTCTTCACAAACATATTAGAAACTGGTCTTACATTTTTATTATCAAAGATCCTAATTGTCAGCTACCTACGCGTAGCGCGGCGCCGTGCGGCGCGGCGCATAATCAACAAAGAGATCCCACTATTATTATAACTTTGTTATTTTTTGTTTGAAACTTTCACCTTTAACATTTTCAGCTTTAAGAAAATGCAAAAAATTAAAAATAGATTTTTTAGAAATATCTAGGTAGGTTTTCTCCCTTCAAGTAACCAATATTTTTGCACTGTTTAGGTGACGTCATTTTAAAAATTGTGACACGGGACTGCGGCGGTGGTAGAAAAATAAGACACTCAAAATTAAATAAGTGTTATTTAAAATAAAAAGTCACTGATCTCGAATTTAACTGGGGCAGTATTATGTGATTCGGACTAATTGTCAGTATTTAGACTCAACATTTGGAAAGTTATTCATTAGGACCAGTCGGGTGATAGAAACGACATTTCCTTTTCCTCCTCTAACCCATCCCTTCCTCAAGATATATTTTCTGTGCAAATCTACACCGCTTCACCTAATGGACCCAAATTTTGCATTCATATTCCCGACGAAAAAAATAGGCCATATTTCTTCCCTAGACATCCCATCCATCTCGCCTTGATTAAATGGAATCATTGTTTTAATTAGAGGCTTTGCAAAGCAATGGAACCTTTGTTTGCCTCCACAAGTTTATTTTCAACTTAATTTTTAACCCGTGCGACGCCGGGTACGAACAGCTATCACCGATAAATCAGATATAAATCTGAAATAACAGTTATTGTGTCACCGGTTTAAATACCATAACCGCTAAATTGTAATTGTAACAGTCAACGGACATCTGAAATATAACGTATGATAGGGGATAATTTATATAAATTAACTTTGTAAAAACCACTTATTTATTGAAAAAATTCAACATGTTTCGAAGCCAATGGCTTCTTCGTCAGGATAACAAAAATAATATTTAAAAATCGAAGTATAGATCAAAATATTAAAAAGTTACATATGGAAAATGATAATATAAAGTACCTACTTAACATGAAAATAAATTTAAAAGATAAATATTTGCAAAAAGGACCTGATTATTTATAAAATTAAATTTACTATTCACGCTCTTTCTTATTTCCAAAATGTGTAATTAATCAAATTGTGATTCTGTATAATTTGTATGCAAAATTTGTAAACTCTTATGATCCATAGCCAAAAGATGATTAGAAAATTCGGAATAATTATTACTCTTTAAACAAAATTTTTTATTTAAACTTAACACAAAATAAATTTGCTATATTTGAAGAAGAAGTATGACATGAGACTTTAAAATTTTTAGACATACATAAATGCATATGTACTTGAAAATAAATGTGAAGTCTTCCATCACCCGACCTGTTTTTGCTCCCAAGCAAGCTCATTATTTAATGCTGTATGTCCGAAAAGGTTTATTTACTGAGAGAGCAAACATAAGTTTATTTGTGGCGATAGTTACAAAACGCAGTGGCACCCTCCATAAAGTAAATATCCCAACACCCGCCAAAATCTCAACAACCCTATAATTTATATTTTTTTAAAACCACCCTCTGTTCCTTACTACAATCTCTAAGTATAAAAGCAATATTTATTTCTTATTAGGTATACGTTTTTTATCAACTGCCGGATGAAGTCCTTCCCACGTATTTTCACGTAATAGTTATTTATTATTAGTGTAGGCATTAGTGTAGGCATAAATATTTTATTTATATAAATGTAAAAGGCGAGGTATTATTAGATTTTTCATTTATTAGATGGTTTTAAAAAAACTGCTACGAGCAAAAACAGCCAAAAACTCGCAGTTTGCCAACGCAACATGGAGCGGAGTATGCTAAACACAAGGCTTTATGACAGGTGGACGAATACAAAAATAAGGAAAAAGACAAAAGTTAGCGATGTTATACAAAAAGTAAAAAAACTCAAATGGAACTGGACTGGTCATGTTATGAGAACAAGCAGAGAAAAGTGGACGAAAGACGTAATGGAATGGTATCCCAGAAATGGAAAAAGACAAAAAGGACGTCAAATTAAGAGATGGGAAGATGACCTACCAAAAGGATGGAGAAGAATAGCTCACGACAGAGACGAGTGGAAAAAACTAGGGGAGGCCTATGTCAGAGAGACAACCTGACCAACAAACTGGCTTCTTAAATGACATTTACTACGTATATATATATATATATATGATATATGTATATATTTATATGTTATATATATATCTCTATATAATATCTATATATATTATATGTGTGTGTTTGCGTGCATGTATGTGTGTATATCTTACCATTTCAGTGTATCATTTTCTATTTACTTATGTTAAAATTGTTAAAATGGTCAGTGAATAAAAGCTTAATTATTATTATTATTATATTTAAAAAAACTAGTAGAAATGCTTGTATAATTTTAAATCAAGATCTCTTGAAATATGAGTATTAAACGATTTAAATTTCTTTTCATGAACACCCAAAAATAGAAAACTTTCCATACCTACTTTCTCATAATAATAATAATAATAAGAATAAGAAGATATGCAAATAAAAATACATGTTTATTAATATACAATACTATGATTCTCCCGCATATAGATTATTGTTCCAGTATATTATTTATAAGCAACGAAGGATTGCTAAAAAACTACAAATAGTACAAAACAGAGCGATGCGCATAATACTGAAGTGTAATAGGAGAACTAAAATAACAAAAATGTTGAATGCCCTAGGACTGGAAACAGTAAATCAAAGAATAAAATATAGTGTAATCATCTGCGGTTAAACTTAGATGTCGCAATCTCCATAACTATTGATATTAGGTCGTGGTTGAAATATTTTCGACTCGTAATCAAGGCAGGAGTATAGTCCTGCGAGGTTATTAATGTTTTCCAAATAACCCTGTACACACAAGGTAGTTACCAGGCGCCAGCAGTGAGTTAAGCATGTTGCATAAAAACATGTAAATGAAATATTTATGTGACAGAATAATATGATATATTAAAATCTGAGTGTTCCCAATTATAATAATTTCGTTGTCCGTCGGTAACTTCATTATAGTATAATTTTAATTTTTTTTTATAAATAAATAAATTCTCATTATTTAAGAACCGACATGTAAAAGTACCGTCATTTTGGACGGGCTACGGCTAGTATGATAATAATTGTGGTAGGATTATTACGAGATAAACCTTTTAATGCAATTTTTTCAAAACGTACGCTTACGTAAAAGTCACGCTTCAAGTCTATCATTAATGAATTATAATGCTATCTCTGGACGTACTTCGTCTCTAGTTCTTAAGGTGTCAGGTGGTGCTAAGCTGGTACTAAAATTACGCTTACAAATTAAAATTCAACACGAATCGTCGACACAGTTTTAATTAATAGTCGGTTCAACTTAAAAACGTCAAACACCAGAAGTCGGTCTCCAATATCAACAGAGACTCGCGGCGCCTCGAATCTTGAAAACTTTCAAGCGGTCCACGCACGCGCATAATTCAAAATTTCGAATTAAATTAATTTTCCGTTCCCTTTGAAAAATTATTACCAGCGGCGCAATTCGGCGTCGGATGCAGGCGGCGGCGGTCAGCGCGCTGGGCTCTCGGGGGGAGGGGGGGGCCGGGCCCGGTAGGGTTGAACAACGCGGCCGATCGATACGTCGACATCGAGGGCGGAAAGTTACGGAAAAAAATCGACGCGATTAATTTTGACGTCTGACGAAATTCGTTTGCCGACGAAATCGACTGCGGCTATCTGCGGGTCTTGCGTACATCATAAATGACAATGATTATTTGAAAAAATATATTTTTTACTCAGATTTCAACATATCGTAATATTCTGGTCATGTAAATATTTCATTTACACATTTTTCAGAACATGTGTCTACGTAAAAGTCATGCTTTAGTCACTACGGGCGCCTGGTAACTAACTTCCCTGTGTATACAGGGTTATTTGAATAAAATTAATAACTTAGCGAGACTATATATCCCTGCCCTGATTATAAGTCGAAAATATTGCAACCATGACCTAAAATCAATATTTATGGAGATGTGCGACATCTAAGTTTGTTCTGACTTATTTTTTGTAAAACGTTGGACTATCGTTGG
>JADDOH010018212.1:0-25243 GCA_016648135.1 Agrypnia vestita
AAGACCCATCCTGCCTTCGTTTTCTCTGATGTTTCTCCCAGGTTAATCTGGGGTGACCCGACGGTCGCATTCCTTCTGAAGTTGCCAAGAGGATAGGTACTTCTTGGTACTCGTTCCTCATTCTTAGCCCGTGTCCAAGCCACCACATTTACGATTTCTCTGCGTGTAGGAGTAGGGGCTCCATGTCGAGTGTGACTTAGTCGGCACTTCTCACTCCGTCCGTCAGTGTGACTCCCGCTACCCCCTTTAGAAAACACATATCTGCAGCCTGTATTATTGCTTCCACTCTCTCTGTTAGGATCCATATTTGGTGGCCATATATTAAGGTGGACCTGTACACAGATTTTAAGACATTCAGTTTGGTATTGACACTTGGCAGCTTGAATTTTCTTATCACCGCACTATACACAAAACGTAAAATGCCAGCCAATTTAACTTTCTTGCCTTTGATGACCTTATACAGGATAAATTAGCGTACTGAAACTTCGTCACCAACTTTCGATGTGGTGAAAAAGAGATTGATAAAAATTTTGTATGCTATGATGGCCAATTGTATGCAAGCATATGCCCGTTCAGCTTAGAGGAAACACCTACCCATAAAAATTGACTGAAAACTTGAGACGATTAGCGATGTGATTTTTATCGGTTCAAGAAACTTGATAAGAAAAACGCGGTATATAAATTAATATAAGACAGCAAATTAATTAGATTTTTTAATTAAGCCGTCTACCATTTAACAAAACGTGAGAACTCGGTAGACAATTAGTCATTGATATTACAATTTTCTTTGTTGTGAAAAAAATATCTGGGCATGTTAGCGTGTTATCTACGTACATATTAAATAAAAGTAAATTTCCTATATCCATATCCAGAGAGAGACAATTCCAGAGAGGAATATCCAGGATGAGACAATTCCAGAGAGAAATATCCAGGGAGAGACATCAATGTAATAAAAAATCGCTGTTTTCATATGGCGCTTTCGATAGTGTCAAGAAGGTAGGTAGATTATTTTTACAATTTTTGTTTATTGATTACACATTTATAAACATAATAAGGTCTTATTGAATGAATGATTTATAACTGTGTGGTGACACAGTAGAGGAATTTTATTCATATTGAATTAAGAAAAATATTTTGTGATGTATACCAAGTTGTGTTTTATTTTATTATTCGTAACGTTCATTTCTACTAATGTCACAACATCCTAAATCAGGAAGAACCACAAATAATCAATCTTTAGTAATTACTAGAAGAATATACAATATCATAACTAAATGTTAATGAAATTCACTTCTTCCTTAATTCTTTAATTTAAGAGAGATGTCAGTAGTTAGCGAGAAGTTTTTTCGAAGAACCTTCTACAAACAACTTTCTTGCTCGATATTAAACACTAAGTAAGTAAAGAAGTAGTTTAGTGATCTTTCTAAGTATTTTTTAAAAGTGTTTGAATTAAAAGAAATGGTGGAAACAAATCTGACTGCTCATATATATTTGCAAGTCAAGGAAATTTTTGCTGTGAGAATTGAGAGAGTAGTTAGTAGCTGCAGTTTCCATGGCAAAACCTGCAAAATTCCAATCGATGAGGACATGTGAAAATAGGGTGTCAGGTGAGATTTTTAGTACCAAATTTAAAATATAAACTACGAGCATAAACGGTGCATCAAAAATAAATATTTTTTATAAGCGGTCACACATTGAATCCATTCGGAATACGGCTTCAAATCGTGTACGAGATCCGCAGTAGGTACCTTCATTATAAACCTTTCTACGTTGAAAAAAGGTTTTTTTCTGAAATTAAAACGTGTGACCCCGTGGCTGAAAGGTTAGGCTCCTGACCGGGACGCGCGGGATCCCAGTTCGATCCCAAGCGGGCTCTTTAATAGCCAATAATAACAAATAACAGACACAAAAACAATAAGTTTAAATTATAGGGCTCGGTTATCTATTCCAACTACCTGACGTAGACTCCCAAATCTACGTCTAGGAGTCAGTGGTGCCCGGCGGTGAGAGTAATTTTTGTAATGTGCACTTTTTTATTTATTATCATAATCACTCTTCTATTTCCTGTTCTCTTCATTGTGTCATTTTTCATAATCAATTGTATATTAGACATTATAGTACAATGTATAGACTATCTTTAAGTCTTAAGTCAACTTTTCATCATATTCGCACATTATCTCTGCAAGCTCGAATAATATAAGTAAATTTCCTTCTCTTTACAAGCAGTATGTTTTCACCATTTTGTGAATTTCATTAATATATATTTTTTTGGTGAATAGGTCCAAAAAAATATATTCATGAAATAAACACAAAAATGATATGTGGGATATTCTACGAGGTCTATCATCAAGGTTTGTAGAAACACTGCAGAATACCCCAAACCAAAAGATAAAATGAGTTTTTTCATAAAAAAAATACAACTTTTTATGTACATCGAAATAATTAGCATTAAAAACAAATAATTATTATTTATATACCTTATTGTTGTTAAATGTGAACGCTTAAATGTTTACTTTTTTATACGAACATACGCAAACATAATTTATTTTATTAATTTTTTAAAATATTTTTGTATGGTTAGGAAACTTATACGATAATCTCTACTATGTACTATTTTACATTGATGTGCAAGCTGATTATGTTACTTTCTAAAAATAAAAAATAAACTTTTAAATATTTTTTAAATATATATGTAATAAAATAATTTTATATATCTATGCGCCGCCTCTGTCGTAAATAATATACTTCCCAATCCAATAACTGCCTCGCAGCATCTCTGGGTGTATACAGACGGTCAAAAATAATGATAGGTGTCTGTTTAATTCCATCGATTGCCGGCCAAACTCGCCGGCTACACGGTGCACCGGGTGCGACTCACGGGTTTACGTGTGGCCCTTCATTCAGGGAACAAACCATTCATGAAAATTAAAATATCCCAGACACACGCGTCATATCTGTATCGGGGATCGTTCTGTCCCACCTCGTACGGCCAAACAGATCATTGCATTTTGTTTCGGTGTCTTCAGACGTCACCTGAATTTGATTTCAATTTAATTTAGCGCAGACGGCCTTCTTAAATGTTGTGGAGATTTGTCTTTCTCACTGGTGGCCACAAATATCAATGTTCCCTCTTAGGGTTGCGGGTGTGCTGCTGCACATTTATAAATATTTGTCCCCGCACATATTTCCAACCCCGCACACAGAAATAAATATGCGAAACCAGATTTAAAGTTTACCTTAGACCGTACATTGACCGACATTTTGTTACTATTGGACCCTACGAGATGAAGTAACTAAATCGGGTAAGAATATTGTACAATTAACTTACAGATAATTAAATCTATACTTTCTTACGTGGCGTAATATTAGGTCCTTACATATGAAATTGACGTTTTGCCGTACTGGCAAATTTGATCTCAAATATCTTCTCTTTGGTTGGGAATTCCAAATCCAAATTTATACAGCTATTTACTCATGTATTTGTGTTTTGAAAATTATAATTCATTTGTTTTTTCCTCAAGTTTTTTTCTTTGCGTCACTCAGTTTACAAAATGAAAAACTTGAAATATCGCGTTATTTACGAATACGAGTTCCACCGTGGCACCAGTGCTGCAGAAACGGCTCGAAGGATTAATAATGTGTATGGCGACGGTGCCGCAAAAGAAAACACAGTGCGTTTTTGGTTCCAACGTTTTCGTTCTGGAAATTTCGACCTGCAGAACAAGCCCCGTGGACGGCCGGAGACCAAAGTTGATAATGAAGAATTGAAGGCTATTGTGGAAGCGGATCCATCGCAAACCACATCCGAGTTAGCTGCAGGCTGCGGTGTTAGTGATAAAACTGTTTTAATCCACTTGAAGCAAATTGGTAAGGTGAAAAAGCTTGAAAGGTGGGTACCTCACGAATTGAGTGAAGCAAATCAACAAACGCGCGTTGACTGCTGCGTTGCATTACTCAACCGGCACAATATGAAGGGATTTTAAATCGAATCATTACCTGTGATGAAAAGTGGATCCTGTACGATAATCGGAAGCGCTCATCGCAATGGCTGAACCCTGCCGAACCAGCCAAACCATGCCCCAAGCGAAAATTGACTCCAAAAAAGTTACTTGTGAGCGTTTGGTGGACTAGTGCTGGTGTCGTTCACTACAGCTTTCTTAAATCTGGCCAGACGATTACGGCAGATGTCTATTGTCAGCAACTGTAAACCATGATGGAAAAGCTAGCTGCTAAACAACCGAGGCTGGTTAATCGCTCTAGGCCACTGCTGCTTCATGATAACGCTAGACCACACACTGCACAACAGACGGCTACCAAATTAGAGGAGCTTCAATTGGAATGTCTAAGACATCCACCGTACTCTCCGGACCTTGCCCCAACAGATTACCATTTTTTTCGAAATTTGGATAACTTCTTGCAAAGGAAAAAATTCAACTCCGATGGGGCAGTCCAAACCGCCTTCAAAGATTTTATTGATTCCCGTCCGAATGGTTTTTTTAGTAAAGGGATCGATGAACTACCTATGAGATGGCAAAAGTGCATAGATAGCAATGGTACATACTTTGATTAAATAAATATATTATAATAAAAAAAAATCGGCTTTATGTTCCTCCCATACTAAACGTCAATTTCATATGTAAGGACCTAATATTAGGTCCTTACTTATGAAATTGCCGTTTTCTAATACTGACTAGTTTGAAGTTGGATATCTTGCAGTCGACTTGAAATTCCAAATTCCAAATTCAAATTAATGTTATATTAAAGCTCTGTCATTCCTTAATCAAAATTAGTTATTCATTTGCTTTCCTGCCGTTTGTTTTCATTTGATATCACTGTGTCTGCGACTATGGATAAAATAGAAATTAGGTCATTTAATGTATTATTCCATGTTTATTTTGTGTAGAATTGATGAAATGTACACCGTGACACGTAGTGTGCATTTTTTAAACTAACTGAGCGATGACAGCTTCAAAAGCATCAGATCGAAGATCTTTGCCGTATAAAATACAAAGATACTCACCTCTTAAATTGCGTGGTATATGGAGTAATCTGTTACACAATTATTAAAAAAAAACGAGACATCACGAAATATTCTTTGTAGGGACCCACATGAATAACTATGATTTAAATTCACCGTTAACACACATGCATCGCCTTGGAAATAAGTTCTCGAAATCCGATGACATTTTTCATTGTAAGAACATACCCGAACTAAAGTATTACTTAGCATGTGCCGATAGAATTACAGTTTAATAGAAATAAACTATTTTTTATTTTGTGTTCTCCATGAATTAGTACCATTTTGAATTTGCTTTTTTACTATTCTTTATTTTTACTATGTTATTATTTTGTTAAAGGTTTAATTATTACTGTTTACTTTTATACTAATCATTGTTTATATAAAATATATTTTTTTTAGAGTTTTAATGATTGTTCATATGTTTTATTCATATAAATTATTTTTTGGTATTTTATCTTCTTATCTTATTTATCTAGTATATTGGTTTAATAATAAGTTTTTTAATTATTACTGTTTGCTTTTGTACTAATCATTATTTATATATATTTATTTAAAGTATTTTAATTGCTGTTCGTTTCTCCTGAATATGTTTTATTTCTATTATTTTTTTTAACGGGTTTTATGTTTATCCAAAAATCTTAATAACTTTATATATATTAATATATATTGTAAAAGTTCACTAGGGCGTTGATAAATAAATATATAAATTAAATAAATAGAAAAATTTCATTCTTTCGCAACACCTTGTCACTACTGACGGTCCAGCCGCATCGGGATGTGGAGGGGAACGGTTCACAGGTGTCTCTTTGCCCATGAATATGTGAATGAATTCATATATGCATATTTTAGATTTTCGAACAGGTTCTATGGTGCTGTACGGTGAGTTCGATGTTTAAATTTACACGGATAAAGCGCAGCGCGAAATGCAGATTGGCACCGAACAGTGACGTTTAGCATGCGGATTACTTTAGCACCTTGCTTACGTCATAGGCGTTAAACACGGAATAATTTGAAAAAAAAGTAACCCATAAAAACCAAGTTTTTATTATACTCCCTTTCTTTGTAAAATATAACAACAATTAAAGACGAATTAAAACATATAACATAACACTAAACTTACAGTAATTTAATATATTTCTAAAACGTCAGATGTTTTGAGCTTTGATAAGACACTTCATGCTTTGTAGATTAAATTCTAAAAACATTTGTCAGTCAATTTATTTGTATTTATTTGTTTACCGACGGAGTAATTCAAATTTAGAAAATATTCCGCGACGTTATCGGGCCGCCGCCGCCGTTGCTAATCAAAATTTTCAAATAATTCCAATTTGAAAAAACCAATAAAATTTCTAAAAATCCGAAATTATACTATAATTATTAATTTTTTTTAACGAAAATTTGATAGATCTTCTTGATCGTTGCCACGAGTCTACTTACTCGATTGGATCACGGGAAAAGGATCAAAAATCGATCCAAAGTTTTTGTTGACGGCAAGCAAGCAGACGCCATGAGTTAATGTAAAGGAGTGAAAATACTAATGTTCCTTTTTTTAAATATTTTATGTTATTTTTCTTGCGCGATATATCACTTAAAAATAACCAAAAATATCGTCAAAAAATTAAGATACACTATTAACCATTAGAAGATATAATACCAGTGCAGCGCAAAACTACTATTCTTTTGTAGGAAATATTGTAATATATAAATATTGGAAAAGCTTCAAAATCTAAAAACGCTCAAACGTGAATTAAAATAAAAAATTGAAGACATGCTTTTATACACTTTCTATACATTCTTAATCAATTTTTAATATCACCCATGCAGTATCCAAATATTAAACACGTCGTTTTAAAGTTTCAAACAAATTTCGACCGGCATGTTTCTACAGCTCTTGCTTGTGAGCGAATATTAATTTTAATCGAAATAATGACCAAAACATGTCGAAAATGATTTAATGACGTATATATCCACTTTACGTAAATGTTGAAAGTTTTAAAATACAAGTTACAAATAAGCTCCAGCTAGTCAGGATGTTGGTGAAAAATTAATTACAAAATTCCACCACAACAAAGAAATAGTCAAAGAGAGTTAAATAAAAGCATGTAAAAAGAACTCCCATTTAAATTATTTATTTAATTAATATATTTAATTTTTCATTACTAATTTCAATATTTTTTTTTATTGTATATTTCATTATTACTTCACATATATTTTTACTCCCTTTATATTAACTCGCGGCGTCTGCTTGCTTGCTGCCGGCTTGCCGTCAAAAAAAAAATGGATCGATTTTTGACCCTTTTCCTGTGATCCAATCGAGCTGAAACTTGGCAAGTAGACTCGTGGCGACGATCAAGAAGATCTATCAAATTTTCGTTAAAAAAAATTAATAATTATAGTATAATTTTATAATTAAATTATACTATAATTTATTAATTTATTATAGTATATCTTCGTCTTCAATTGTTGTTATATTTTACAAAGAAAGGGAGTATAATAAAAACTTGGTTTTTATGGGTTATTTTTTTTACTGTATATCTCATTTATTTAATTCAATTAAATATTTAATTTGTACTTCTAACATATTTGTTATAGACTGAATGACATTATTTTGATTGTTTTATTTTTTTTATTTTTTTAAATATAGATCGTCAACAAGTCATCGATGACCCTGATAGATGGTCATTTAGTGACAATAGAGTCTTTGTATTACACAATAAGCGAATTCCTTCTCTAAACACGAGCAACTCTGCTTTCTTAGATGAGTAACGAAAATTATTTTATTTCCACAACTATTAATATATTCTCTCCTATTTATATTAATCTAAAAAATGAGTAATTGTATAATATTTATTTAATCCTTACCGATATCAAAGATAAAAATCAATTATTTTTAATAAAATTGTTTTCATTTAAAATAATTCTCGGGTGTAATCCACGCTGAGACCGGATGGTAATCGCTTCGAGAAATATTTAAGAAAAAAATCAGAACACATTTTTCTCGTTTTATTTTAAACCTCGCGCGGATTGATCGTAAAAATGGCATCTGAAAGAGATTAATATTGATGAAGAGCACGATGACCTTAATCCCTAATTAATAAAGCGAGATGCTGCACCAAGAATCCGAAGCGTTTTGAACCTGTGACCCCCGGCATCGGAGTGACTTTCTCCGTGCAACTTAACCGGGTGCGTGTTCTTGTTTTGGCCAACGTTTATAAAATAATTTATGCGAACAAATATTTAAAAAAATACTAAACCTACAAAAACCAAGTTTTTACGATACTCCCTTTCGCTTTGAATCAGGTTTCGCACGTTTATTACTCATATAGAATGGTTCCAATTTGAAAAAACCATTAAAATTTCTAAAAATCCAAAATTATACTATAATTAATAATTTTTTAAAACTAAAATTTGTAAGATCATTTTTATCGTCGCCACGAGTCTGCCTGCAAAGTTTCAGCTCGATTTGATCACGGGAAAGGGTTAAAAATCGATCCATAGTTTTATCCTCAGACAAGCAAGCAAGCAGACGCTACGAGTTAAAAGAAAGGGAGTAAAAATAAAATATAAAGGACAATCAGTAGGTCCCAGTGGACCTACACCCGGTACTGCAATATGCAACCAGCACGATCAGATCTAGGCCGAATCCAGAATTATCCTCCATTCTTGTCTGTTGCTTTTGTCTTCCAGTTTGTTATTCGTAATATGGATGTATCAGCGCTGACGGAGTTCACCCATCGCAGTTTGGGCTTTCCTGATCTTCTTCCTTGTGGTATGGAGTGCATGAGACATTTTATAGGGCGGTCGTCGTCCAATATGATTACGTGACCAGACCATCTCTAGCGCCCCATCTTCATGGAACTTGTCACATAGGGCTCTCATATGTAATACAGCTCTCTGTTTTACCGACAATGCCAACCAGTATGATCTCCCCTGTTCTGAGGGCCTTTTTCGCAATGGATCCCTCGAGAATTTTCGTTAATACCCAGGTTTCAGAGGCATACGTCAGGGTTGGCTTTGTCAGGGTTTTGTAGAAGATTTTGGTGTTTCTTCTAACTAGCATGGATAAGACAATATCGGGCAAGAGCGACAGAGCCATTTAAATAGTTCACGAGGGTAAACCAACTGAGAAAAAATATCGTTGTTCATAACAAGACAGCGCCTCATGGACAATGTACTAGCTGATCTGGAGAAGCTAGGGGGTGAAAAAGGAATGGGAGCAGAAAGAAATGAATAGGAAAAAGTGGAAAGGCATCACCCAGGAGGCTAGATTTCTGCAAGAGGTATACGGCCATCAGAAGTAAGTAAAACGAAGATTTTACGCGTTAATGAATCAAGAAATATGCTGCGCTGGAGTGACTGCAGAAAGTCGAAGAAGTATTTCTTGGCTGAGAAATCTTCGCCAAAGGACAGGTGTGGATAAATTTTTCGTATGGTTGATGATCAGGAATGGTTACATAACTAGCAAAATACGGTTGAATCAGGCTATTCGCAAATAGAAACGCGAAGTAGTTTATACTATTGTAGCAAGATGGTGATTTGGAAGGAATAACGCACTATCAAAATCTCTCGTAATCTCTGGAACGCTCTACAACACTCTGGAATCGACTGAGACATTATCGTAAACTCTGGAAAAGTCAAAAAACAATAACCTGTATACAGTGTGTCTCATAACTAGTAGCAAAAACTTAACAAGATTCCTGCCTTGATAATGAGTCGAAAATATTCAAGCAACCACGACCAAATATCAATAGTTATGGAGATAAGAAATACCAAAGTTAGCGTTTTTTTCAATATTTATGACTTATTTTTTGCAAATACTTGAACTATCATTACGGTAACTTATATCGATTATGAAACCTTGATAACCTTGCCGAAATTCAAAATAGATTTTTTTTTCCTTAGCGCCTGTTATCAATCTTCATTTTATCTTAAAAAAATTACTGAATTATTTTATGTATAATTATAGATATTTATTATCATCACTGCTGGAACGATATACGAAATTTTAAAATATATTTTTTTAATTAAAATTATAATTAATATAAATTAACTTTGTTTAAACCACTTATTTATTGAAAAAAATCAACATGTTTCAAAGCCAATGGCTTCTTCATCAGAAAAACAAAAATAATATTTAAAAATCGAAGTATAGATCAAAAAATATTTTTTTAATTTAACAGTAACAGTAACATATCTATTTTACTTCCAAAGTACTATTTTGCAGGGTAATCTACGGATTCGTAGCTAGTGCCATCACCCAGGAACCGATATCTAAATACTTTGCAGTCGTATGTAAGCTGAACCGTGTTTGATCAACAGAAATTCTTTCGGCGCTGTGTGAAGATTTTACTTCACGACAAATATTGATTTGCGGTTCGATCACGCGTCGCTCTCCGTGTACTCAGTGCATTTTACAATAATAAACAAAACGAACTCAACACGAATTTTGGGACAGCCTTCGATGAGCTCCACACTGAGTTCTGTAATATTTGAAAACATGGACTTGCAGGATAAAGTTCTGTAACGTTTGGAAAGGTAAACTTCCAGAATTGAATTCTGTAATATTTGTATTTAACTCGTTCCACTTTAAAATGCCAAATTGAGTTACCGCTATACCTGAAATTAAAAATAATGCATCAGAAACATAGGCCACATCACTCGGCATCTTCTTCTTCAACTTTGTTTAGACTCAGGAGTCTGTGCAGAAGTTTCCTCTTGTGATGCTGAATTCCAGCTATCTCTCCATCGCTCTCGGGGTCTCCCTGGTGGGTGCGGTCCATCTGGTACGCCATGCAGAGATACTAGGATACTCTTCTGCAAAAATGTGTGTCACACTCAACGTAAGCAGCGATATTTATTTGAGATTTGGTACTTTTATTATTACAAAGAACAAGAAACGAAGAGATTAAGACAAGATACTCCTTCCGAAAGAATAAATCAAATAAATTGATTGTAAATAATGGCTTTTGCCAAGTTGGTACCTCCACAGTATGCAGATCTGAAAATGGAAAAGAGAAATAAAATATTCGTTATAATTTATTTTAAATTTCCGTATTAAATTTGTTTACGGCTTAATTAATATATTTTATGTCTTAAATATATATATTTTTGGATTTAGGTACATTAAGGTATTGTAACGAGATGCTAAAAAGAATTACGCACTCCTATCACTTGTCACAACACTATCAAAAAATCGAGAACGGCCTAGGGTAATCTACGGCCTTCGGGAAACATCTGAAACATTCGAGAAAAACCTATAAAAGCCTAGAGGCCACGGGAATGTACTCCTAAATACTGGAAACGTCTAGGAGGTTCGATACCAGCATTTTCAGATATAAATAAGAGTTGTAGTAGTCGCGTTTGACAGGCGAAAACACTACAAAATCGGCAGCAAGCCGCGGCGGCCGGGGTGGTCAGTCGGAGCGATAACTAAGCGAATAATCGAAGATCTTACCTTAAGGCGAAATAAACTGGAGCGATTACTGTGAGCGGATTCTAGTGAATGTGAATGTTAAATGAAGTGTTAACGCGATAATAAAGTGTTTATTTACCAGTGGTATTTTGCAAAATAGTGCAATTTTAAGAATATAATTATGTTTAATAGTGTTAAGTGACTTTGTACATTGAATAGTTAATTAATCTGTAATTAATAAATCGATAATTAATTTCCAACGTTTTCATTGATTCCTCCCGCAGTCACGACATGTGACAATATATAGGTATTTTATAAATACATAATTTTTTTAGGTTGAAGTGACTTTAAATAGTCTTCTGACTCATTTCTGAGTGTCCGTATATTTTATAAACTGAAGTTAGTATCGATTTTTTTTAATATTTCATTTTAAAATAAAACAGTATTGGTCAGAAATGTAACGGTAGGCATACCTCTACTATAATGTAGATGATATATAATATGCAGTATATGTAATGCATTGAGCTAATATATAAAAGTTAATAATATAAAATATAATTGAAAAAATATGGTACGTAATTACTTACAGGTAATATTTATTTTATTTGTAATTTGCACACATATCTAAAATCCTAAAAATAAATACCCTCTTAGTCAGGTACAAGAATTCGTTCAATTGTTTAATCCCAATTGTAATAATTTCGTTGTCTGTCTGTCCGTCCGTCCGCGTAACTTCGTGTAACGTCCGTAACTGTTTTAAAGTAAATTTTTTTCAAAAAAGTTTTTTTTTTCCAAAAATTGTGTATAAAATTCGATTTTTTAAAATAAAATAAATAAATACTTATTTCCTAGGAACCGATTTATTTATTTTGACGGGTTACAGCTAGTTATGTAATAAATATTGCAAAATGAGAAAAACAATAACTGACAAAAAATGGACGCACGTGCCTACTCGTGCATGTGTGTGAGTTTGCGCGATTTTATCCAAAGGAATAAAGTTGCCTTTAATTATTAGGAAAATAATTCTTCACGATTACTTTTCGCTAATTGAGTAAGTGCTCAAAATTGCGCATAAAATCTGTAATAAAAATTGCGTAATTCCTAGACAATGAAAACGGAGGAACGGCTTCATACTAGCGAAGGGAAAACTACATTTCAAAATGAAGACTACAACACACACACGTTCACCCGTTTGAAGACTACAAAGTGTACACTACAATTGTAGTAAAAATACACGAAGTGAAGTAATTGTAGTACTAATGAAGTGAAGTAATGAAATGAAGTAATTGTAGTATTAATGAAGTGAAGTGTAATGACTGTATATAATATATAATATTGGTGACTAAAACAAAAAAGGTCAACGGGAAAAATATTTAAGACGAATGCCGACGAATTTTCTAAAAAGTAATATTTGGTGACCTAAAAAAATCGCCAGCCAGCAATCTTCATTCAATCCCAAAATTTTTCAAACCATGCCCCCCCATGGTTTGAAAAATTTTCAAACCCCCCCCCCCCCCGGGTTGTTTCAGTTTCCAGAGATTTCTTCATTTATCTACATTAACTTCAAAAATTTTACATAAAAAATGAACTATTTGAAGTATGTGCTCGTACTTTCGATAACTTTAAAGTGTGTGTACTTTGTAGCATTCACTTTGAAATAAAGTGTACTATTTGAAGTATGTACTTTCAATTTTTATTTTATTTTATTTTATTAATATCCTATTCAGATCATTTTTTTTCCTTTGTCTATAATAGAATTAATTAACACCATTATTAAATTGTAAACATTTAATTATTACTATTACTTAATTTTAATTGGCAATAAGATTGATTCACAAATGTTACATAAATAATAAATATTCTTGAACATTATACTACTTGAAGAGCACTGTCTGCTATAATACAGTAAATTACTAGTGTAGCAGGCAGGGCGTCAAATCAATTTTACTTGCTCACGTCAAATTTACTTGCTTTACGTCAAATTTACTTGCTGCCAAGACACTCAGCAACAATGAAAAAAAGCTTAATTTAATTTTGTAAACACTGTAAACATTTGTAACATTGAACATTGAATAAACATTTGAATTTGAATAACTTTTAAGTATGTGTAGTTTGTAGTGTGCACTACACTTCAAAACGTGTGAAGTGTGCACTTCAATGTAACGTAGTACTACATTGTAGTAGTGAGTACAGAGCGGACCCATCACTACATCATACGGCTGCGGAAGTCAAAGGCGATAAATTGAAAACAAAGTTACAAGCATGACTAACCGTTTTCAGGGTGAGATGTTAATGTGATTAATTTGTTACGAAACGCTTAGCCAAGTTACTTAGGCCGCCACCCATCCAACGCCCAAATTGATTCATTGTTGAGGCCCGTCCGTGGGCGGCTGGCTCAGGAGGAAGAGGCTCCGAGGAAGGAGCGCGCCGAAGGTTTAGTAGCAAACAGACTCAATCGATAGTTTCAAAACAAATTCCTGCCCACGGTGACTCACTCCAGGCACACTCGCTCGATCCGTGAGAAGCGTAATCACGAATATGAGCATGCGAAATGGAACATCTTTGCCGGCGATTATTCTCGACGCAACAAAACTGTGCAACCGTGCATGGAGTGCAACAGAAGTTGTTAATCAATACAGAATAAGAATCCAAATTTTGAGCCCATTCGCTCGAACGGTACAGAATTGCAATGAAAATATGTGAGGAAGAGGGGATGGGGTAACAGAGGAGGGTTAAATATCACCTGTGTTACACGCCGGGTCCTAAAGCAGGTCCTAAAGTATGCAAAATTTGAGTCCGATCGGTCGAACGGTACATATTTGAATTGAAAATATCAGGGGAGGGAGGAAATTTCGCCTATGTTACCCGCCAGGTCCTAAAGAATAAGTTTCCAAATTTTGAGTCCGATCGGTCGAACGGTACAGATTTGCAATGAAAATATTTCAGAAATAGAGGGAGGGATAAAAAGAGAAGAGGGAAATGTCGCCTATGTTACCCGCCGGGTCCTAAAGCATAAGTATGCAAAATTTGAGTCGAATCGGAAAAACGGTGTAGATTTGTAAAGAGAACAAACAGACATTGAATATTATAGGTATAGATATAATATGGATAAAACGTATTCTAAAAATTTGAATTCGTAAAATGTGTTAGGTACCTATATCTAAATATTTATCAATATTGAAAGGGTAGGAACCAGCGCCGTTTTTTTTTTTTAATTTGTGCGAATACGAATGGAACGTTGTGTCAAAATTTCAAAGAAATAGTTTAAGAACTTTAGGAGATTTAAGATTTTGGACAATCGAATATTTTCATTTTAATTATATAAATAAATACTAATTATATAAAAACAAAGTAGGTACACAAAAACATTCTTTTATTTGAATGCAACGTTGTGCCAAAATTTCAAAGCAATCGGTGAAGAACATTCAGAGATTATCGATTTTGTACAAACAAACATTTACATTTTTGTTTATATAGATATCGGTAATCACAGTCATTTTTTTATAATCCAATACCAATCAGACTAACGAAAAATCAAAATATGTAGCTACAATTTAGGATAAATTTCAAATACGAAATGAGACATCGCAAAGAAATTTCACTCGAAACTCAGGTGTTCGGCCCACAAATAATGACACCGATCTCATGATTAATTGTCTAATAATTCTATTGTTAATATCCGATCACGAAAATTAAAATTTTTTGACTAATTTTGAATCAGACGTAATTTATGTTTATTGCGTGATGTTACGACTCGTAATTTTTTATGGGCATTATGAAAATTTGAGTAAAGTCCCCATTCAATTACAAATTTTCTATTTTTGATAATTAAACAAGCGTAAACGCTGGTAATAATTAATAAATTCTCGGAAAATTTACATACAATATTAATTGTGATTAAATGTTAAAAATAGAAATGATCGCAGACCATTTATGCTTTGAATGGGAATCGAGTTGGTGGGAAAATAATGCGAGCTTAATTAAAATCATTGAATTTAATTATTCCCCCGAAAACATCTCCACATTTCAACAGCTTGGGCATGTAGAACAGGTGAAATTGATATTTTACATTCATATTAAAATTAATTAATATTCATCAATTATTGTACTGCTTCATCCACTGGTAGTTGTCTTATTACCAGTAAGAAAAAACAGCAACTTATATTTTTTTCCGATTGGAAAGTATATTGACGTAAGTATATGCTTGTTACTTTTTTGTGATTTTATTTCATTATATTTATTAGTGTGCCTACCTTATATATTTATTTATATATTCATTATTCTCATAGCACAAGCATTTAGCTTAGAGTGGTTTGCAACAGTACAAATATGACGTAACTTTTATTTTTTTATTTTATTTAAACATTATAATTATAAATAAAAACTAGAAGAAAGAAAATGGAGTCACCAGGCAGCAAGCTAGTATAATATAGGGTGCTATATAGTATAAGAAGACATCAAACGATTACATATCTAGTTAATAACTATAATACCGAGAAGTATAGGTACATGTTTTGTATTATTTTTAACATGCCTATGTTTTTTCTGCTAATAATTGAGTTTCTTTTGGTTTTGTTTAAATTTTTTATTCTTTCTTGGTGTATAATTCTTAACTTGCCTAAGTTTAATTCATAACATATCTATCATTACTAACATATTTCTAAATGTGGAGACCTGTAATTGGCCATCTATATTATATCAACGTTTTCTATGCTTTTTTGTTGTGCTATTGGTCTTCCATGTATATTAAATAAATAAAAAATAAATAAATAATAATAAATTTAACACTCAACAACTTAAAATTATAGATAAACATATCATAAATCTCCTCTCCATCGCAAGCCCTTTCAGTTTATTATTGAAAAGTCCTATTTTATTTTTTATTTATCAAAAATCGAAGAAACCAATCAACTGATTTCATAAGTCTGGTATGCCTATTTCCATTTCAGAAAGACAATCGAATCAGTATGTGTAATTCGTGCGTACAAGGCATTTTTTTCCTTTGTGTTGGTACTTATACCCGTAAACACCAACACAACGAAACAATTTGGATCGCACGCACGACTTACACATACCAATTCAATTGTCTTTCTTGAATGGAAAGAGGTATAGCAGTCCTCTTGTATTCACCAAAACTATAATAAAATATGTCAATGATAACTTTACAATTATTTTGTATTTTATTGCATAACCTTGACATTCTAGATACTGAGTGAAAGTGAGAAAATATCTTTTTAAAATTTGAGAGGGAGAATGTATTTTGTGTCGTTAATCGGCGACTAGGAACATTCAACTGTATGTTTTCTACACAAAATGCTCTGTCAAATGAATTATATAATATAGATTACAATATTTTTGTACGCTTGCTCTGAGAACACAATTACAGGATTTGGCCATGGAGAATGGAGAGATAGCTATTAATTAAAGATAAACTGTAAGCATTCCATCCCATTCGTTAATGTTGAAATTTTCTAGGCGCTCTTCATAATATTGCAGAGTACTGTCTGGGTAGCACTTTAGTGTATGCATACGAAAGAAGGAAATATGAAGATTGTCTGATAGGTATTGTGTGTAGGCGATTATGTTTGCAGTTAATACATCATTATAAAATTGATCGTTGTTTAACAAACAAAATCCGACATATTTAACAATATAAACTTCGAACATTACACACTAGCGCTATGGATCATGGAGGTCGAAAGCCGACTACACGACTGCTCTCCAAGCTTCTTCTCAGGAGGTGATCTGGTTGCCGTTTCTTACAGTTCCAATCCAAGACGACTCACAACATCTCTGTCTGAAGAAGAGGACTCTAGACTCGGAACATCTTCACACAACTCTATTTTATCGCTACAAAATGAACGACCAAAATCTGACAAGAACATCGAATGTGAAGATCTGGGTGTTAGATTTGTGAGCAAACTAACATTTCACGATCACATAGAGACGATCAGTGGTAATGCTTTGAGAATATTAGGATTCTGCGTACTGCCAGGGTTTTCGAGAATGCCCGCGTACTGAGAACTCTTTACAACTCCTTGGTAGTAGACTCGAGGACGGCTCGATGATTTGGGGGCCACTTGAGAGCAAGTACTCTCTTATGGTGGAGAAAGTCCAAAAGAAGTTAGATATCTCTACATGAGAGAGTACGGGTATTATCCTTGGCTCTACCCAACAGAGTTTCTCCAGGGTACGCTTGGCTGCAATAGTTTAGAGACTAGAAAAAATGTGTATTTGATTACACATTTTTATCGATTGTTGCGCGGTATGATCGATAATTATGCGGAGTATTGGTTTGTATGTTCCTGATAATTACTTTTGACATTGTCCAACCTGCCGATGGTTATGCCTGTTGGAAGAGCTACCGCTATGCTGAACAATATCGCATTGGGTGATATATTCCATGTGTCTGAAGGGGTTTTCCGAAGCAGGATTCCCCTATACCTTTGACCAGATTTTATGTTATTTTTAATTAATTATATATTTTATTCTTATATTTATACTTTCATAATATGTATGGCTTGAACACTTAGTTTGTACATACACATTATTAATTTTTTTAAATTGAAATTGAAAAATTGAAATAACTCTTCAAAGGTTTTGGAGTTGACGAGTGAGTACGTCACAATTTTTTGATTTTGCAGTCTTCTAAATCCTGCAAAATCTTGTCACGTTAAATTTCTTTGCTAGCACCAACAAAAAATTTTCTCACGACAAAACCTTGTTTACAGAGACGGAAATTCGTCATCTTCATATACCTCTGGCTGACAAATAACGCATTGTTATCATCTGTACACCACACAAGAGTATATATTATAGTTTTTAGTAATCTAGGAAAAATAAAAGTTTTTTCAAAAATCTTTCAATCGAAATATAAACCATGTATAGTGTATCTCGTAGCTAGTAGCAAAAACTTCGGGGGATTCTTCTTCATTCAATTTTGAATAGAAAATATTCTTTACACTTTTGGTGAAATGTATGTACTTAGTGAGATAAGCGACATCAAATTTTTTGTATTTTTTAAATGTTTTTGCTTGTCTTTTGTAAAACGTTAGACTATTCTTACGGGACGTGGCTGTGGTAGGCAAATGAAACGATTAAACTTAATCAAAGTTTTTATTGTTTTAACAAAAAGTCGATGGACACGAACTTAATTGGAGTACTGTTCTTAAATTTACAGTAACATAATGTTTTATAGAATAATTAAAGCACTCATATACACACTGTTTCTTAATTCGCATTTATTAACCATCGCTTTGATCACTTTCTAGAATATCCTATTCAATTTTCGCACGTAGGTAAAACTTCTCGCTTATCGGCAGGTACTCGCCCGATATCTATCACTCGATTAATCTCGCATTGGTCACACTGATTTGCTGGTTTTAAACGTTTCTAATATCGCATTCGACAAACGTCAAAACAAAATTCGCTTCACCGCGTGCGCGCTAGCCCTTTTATACCAAACACGTTGGTTTCGTAATGCTTCGAGAATATTATTTACATTTCTAGCAATTCCTCGATATTTCCAGTGTTTACGAGAAGGTTACCTTCGATTCCAGATTCTTCCAGAGTGTTATGAGTGTTCGAGAGATTTCGACAGTGCGTAATTACACCGGATTCGATCATCTCGTTACACTATTATGAAAGTTATTTAACTACCTACCCTCCGCAATACGGAACCGTGCATCAAAAAATTAAAAAAAATATATTAATAGAAGTAACCTTGCTTCAATAAATGAAGTGTAATCAGTAAGTACGCGTTTCTGTACCTTTACCTACCTGCTCCCCTCACACATAACCAAGGTAGACAGATTTACACGGGCACGAATGCAAAGCTGACTTTTTTTTAATAGAGATGCGAACACGGAATACGTGACACATCAATATTCTTACTATTTTCAAAATAAGGTAAACGCTTGTGCTATGAAAATAGGACTAACTTGCTAGTATGGGCTGAGACTCGAACCCGCGACCTTTGGATCACGAGGCAAGTGTCCTAACCACAAGACCAACAAGCTACGCTTATGGAAGCAGGCTTACTCTCATATCCTGTAATTTTTGCACAGTCAACCATTTTACATAACAATAACATTTATAACTCAATATTTCAAAATATTTATAGACACGGTATAAAAAATCATACATAAAAATTCGAAAATATAAATAAAAAATGAATAATAAATTTTTTATTCTAAATAAAGAAATGCAATAAAAGAATGTAGTGCAGAACCCTCTTGAGATGGAATATTTATGAAAATGGTGCTTTATAAATTATCCGTTATTATTATTTAAGAAACTTTACATAGGATTCGAGCATACTCGTACTTTTATTCAAGCCAGTATTTTTCTAATAAATACGTAAATAAAAGAAGGACAAATATATATGTTTTCAAGGAACCTACTAATCAGTCTAAATCGCCACAAAAAATATTTGAAACAATATAAACAAATTCTTAATTTCTAGAATTCATTTAAAATATTTACTGCTTTTAAATCGAAGTTGTATTAGGCCCAACCTCAAGTGGGAAAAAATATTTAGAGAGACCAAATTGAAATGATTAGATTTCGAATAAAACCTCCGAGTGATGTAACTTAATCATGACAGATTTTAGGGATTTATTTGAATGCTGTTACCTTTTTTCTCCCTCTCAATGATAGATATTCCTCGAATCGATCTTTTATCTTCCCATCTTCATGAATCTTTCCCATCATGGACTGTGAACATCTTTCTATCTGTTCGGTAATCTCGTGGGACTGTCCTGCTTGTGTGTGGCATCAGTCCGGACCGGGACAGCGGAGGATGGTAGCCGAAGGGATGTTTCAAAAAAGGGTGAGGATATTCGAGCACCCGAAAATACGCGCGAGGGATGTACATACCGAGGAATGTTTCAAGACGGAGACGTCAGCAGATGTGTGTTGCGCAGCAAAAGAACTCGGCAATAATTTAAATATATTTTCGCGTTTTTTTTTTCAGAAAAAAAATTGTTATGTGCAATAAGTTGCACCACCTTCGAGCATCAAAAAATATATTTATTTAAAAATTTTTTTGACGTAACTATTGCAAATACAAATTTTGTTTTATTATCATTGTATCAAAGCCTGAAATATTTTATGTAGATGTACACTATAGTAGGTTTGGATATGATGCCATTTGAATTCGTGGAATTTTGGCAGATAACCGGTAATACAGGTACAAAGAAATGAGTAAGTGAAACATTAAAATATAAGGCAACGGGTAATACTGTTAAATAATGGCCCGAATAAAAAATATTAAATTCAGGTTTGTTACTATAACGTAATTGACATGATTATTTATAGAGCTGCAAAGCGTCTGGCGGAAGAAGTGACCCGCGAAATGCGTCTGGCAATAATTAATATGAGTGTATATTACTCTCTCGTTACACATATTTAAAAAATCAAGTTATTTTTACGTTTTAATTACTCATATTTTTGAACCTGTATTACTTGTTATTTGCCAAAATCCCCCAAACTCAAACTTCACAGTATTCAAACCTTTTTACCTACTATAGAACTATAGTGTACATCTACAGGAAATATTTTAGGTTTGATACTGTAACCTAAGTCTGACAGTCGCTGACTCTTAGTCTGCTACGGTATACACTGAACCTAAATCCATTGTCTGGATAACCTTTTTAAAAGTTAAAATAACTCGTGAAAGATAAATTTTCAAATAGGTACGTCGTGTTTTTTTATAATGTAATATTTTTAATTCCCCTTTCCATCAGTATTTATTTCACATTATTATTATTCATGTTATAAATAAGATGTAATTGTTAGGTGGGTTTTGATTTTCAACTACTCGTATATTATCGTAGGTATGTTCTAAGAACACAGTTACTGGATTTTATCCCCAGAGTGATGATTCGTTATTTAAGACTTAAAAAATAAAAAGGTATCTTTACTAGCTGTGAAAATCTATGTACATTACTAGTTCATGAGAAAAGACTACAGATATCTATCTACAGATGGAATTGGTAAACGTTGCATTGTGTAAAGTGATCATACATGTTGTAAGAAGTGTGAAGCCAGCTCATATATGTTGTAAGCCCTGGGCCATCTATAAAAAGGCTTCCACACACGTTTCTCATATTCACAGGCTCGTCTCTGTGAGACTTCTATAATTTATCTTAGTTAGTCCACAACGGCGTTGATATATGTAGATATAAGTGAAAAATAAATTTAAATACAAGATTCGGATACACCACGAGCAGTTTTGAAATATTTTGAATGCATGAAAAAAGGGGGTCGCGTTATATTCGATCTAACGTCGTAAGGACTTGATCAATTGTACAAATAAGCTGTACTAGTAAGCGTCAGATTGTTTTGTAGGTTCACACGAAAATACATTTTCAAACGACGGGTTTACCGAGAACTTCAAATCAAGATGATAATAAAGACCCGATATGAGATACGTACACGACCATCTTAAATTCCATGTACGAAGGTATAACTAACTACATAGCTGCCAGTCTTTTAATTTACAAAAAGACCCAGGAGGAATGTACCTGGATAATTAGCTACGGATTAGGCGTTATAGCCAAGAATCTTAATTTTATCCATAAATCATAACCGAGATATTTTAATTGTTGATATTACATTCCAATTACACATTTATGTTGCTGGACGTGTACAGATATATTTGAAATATTATTAACTAGTGTACACGTAAGGTAAGGAATTGTAAGGTCAAACTGAACGTAGTTATGCTGAAAGCGTCCGACCCAAAAAACGTGGAATTGAGAAAATTGCTTCTTAAAATTTGACTCTACGAAAACCTAATACGATTTTTTTAAAGACTTTTATTTAAGAAGATATATGAAGCGTATTACAACTTGGATTAATTCTACGACTAAATGTACGAGAAACACTACTTATTTTTTTCTATGTGGATTCTATGTTCCGTGAATATGATAATGCAGTTAATTTAACGGTGATAGCCGTGATGTGGGTGAGAAAAATATTGAATTGACAAAAAAATATAGATTTATAACATGAACGTTTTCAGCACATAAAGAAAATATATGAAGTTTTAAAACTTGGATTAATTCTACGACTAAATGTACGAGAAACACTACTTATTTTGTTCTATGTGGATTCTATGTTCTGTGAATATGATAATGCAGTTAATTTAACGGTGATAGCCGTGATGTGGGTGAGAAAAATATTGAATTGACAAAAAAATATAGATTTATAACATGAACGTTTTCAGCACATAAAGATCCTGCTGTCCAAACCCGTGCGTATCTCATTTTAGCATATTGTGGGTTGGACGCTTTTTGCATAACTACTTCCGATTGAAGCACCTTGATAAGTGAATTAGATGATGATGATGATTGACGTCACTTTAACGGTATACCTACACCACCTTGATATTATGTTAAAAAAATCGTTTTTTTAAAACCAAATTTATTAATCAACTAGAAAAACATAGAGAAAAATCAATTCGAACCTCAGAACTCCTCCTATCCGGGGCAGGTGGGTTAACCAATTACGCTATAGCGGCCTCGTACATTTCCGTTATTTCATCGACCTTATATAAGGCTCGTTTATTAATTGATTAACATATAACAGGTCATTTTTTTGCTCTATCGTCAAGTTCAAGTGTCAAAAATTGGCTGAGTTGTAGCAATTTGTAGCTAGCGTGGCAGCTGAGTTTTTAATCGATTTTCATTATTCTTTTGCTTTTTTCTCGCAACTTCCTTTTTCAGACTGGTGAAGAAAATTAACTAAAACTATTGGGCCGTTTTTGTTAAAATTTTGCAAACACCTTACTAATGACATTACAATTAATAAAATTAGTAGTTTTATATAAAGCGATTGTGTTTAATTAAATCTAGTATGTTAAACCACAAAGTGATCGCTTTCTACGAAAACATATTTATTTATCGCACAGCAATAATATATCAAATAAAAGCAAACAAATTGCTCCATCTATAATGTTTTCTTTAGAGTTCGAATTTATGGTGATACCTCGCGACGAACATTTCTCATGAAGGTTCACCCTTCAAGCGGGAGCGGGTACGAAGCATCCCGCTCCGTCGTTCTCTCCCTGAACACGGCACCGACGAGCCCGCGTGCTATAACTGTGCGTAATATTGCTATCGCAATTTGTAATATCGCTTCAATAAACGCAATTAAAACTGTTATTTTATTCCTTGATTACCTGTGTTCGTCACTCACTTTGCTTGCCGTCCTTACACTTACATACACCGCGACATTTAGCAGAACACGGAAGAAGCCGGATGGTAGAGACGAACATCTTCATCAATATCCAAATTGGTGACCACACACCACAAACACATCTCCTCGCGATCTCCAATTCAGATTCAATCTTTGGGTAATATTGGAGTCGATGAAATTTACATCTCAGATGATTTAACAATTTTCTTTTTTAAATTCTAGCCAACTACACGTGGCTTTGCTGAATTTTGGAGTACAGACGTCATGGTCCATAGAATCATCAGCATAACATTGTATTGTATTCGGTACAATGGTACACACCAGGAATGAAAGAGACAGTATAGATCCCTGCTGGACACCTGCAGTTAACGCATTTCTATGAAGATTCATACATCGTGAAGGTTGTTTTAGAAACACACCTGATTTATTGTGGATTGTATTTGTGTTATGCAGATTATTTACATATCGCTCTAGATAAAACAATGCCTTGCATACCACACTTTTGTCAAAATCAAGTTTTTTTGTGTATTTGCCTTTAAAATGTGCGGATATATAATCTGGCAACAGCTTGTATTTTAAAAACAACTACACTTATTCCATTAAAGCAATTCTTCGTATTCTATGTTTGTAAATAATTATTTAAATAAAATAATATACATATTACGAGGTATATAACTATACCTCGTAAGTGACTTACGAGGTATAGTTATATAGTAGTTATATACGAGGGATATAACTATAACGAGGTATAGTTTTATCATGTTAAATTTTGAGTTCGTTTCTGCACAAGTAAAATTGTTTATTTCATTCTACACTTTCGCCATAACATACCTTTTATGTTGTTATACTGCCTTCTGCGCTTAGACGTGATACGACTGCGGTCACGTGGGCAAAATTTGATCCCAATCGCGTCATTTACCTTCCGGCACCAAAGAGGAGTGATTTGATTTCTCTGGTCGATGTTTTTAGCCAATGGGCGACTTACCATCGGTGAGGTAGTACAATCTTTGAACATCAGTCATGGTTTTGCGCATCAAATCATTCACGACGAGCTTGGCTTGTCTGATGAAGTCTGTGAGCGATAGTGCCAAGATGCAAAAGTGTCATAAAAGAAATATTGTACCAATTGATATTGTGCCTTGACATTGGAGGTGAGTGCATAAAAATGATGTAGATGTTGAGCTCCAACCTTTGTGTAAATAAACTGTAGAAAGTGTAGATAATTTTTGACTTTAAATTTAAACTTTTGAATTTTTGCAGTAAAAATTGTATTTTTACATAGTATTATATTTTTAAACTGGTATCCTATTATTTCTAGTGATCTTGAGCAATTCGAATGATAATTTCGATTACTTTTTATCGCATTTTTTGTTCATTTGATCATAATATTTGTAGTGGGTCTGTTTTTAGGGGTAGGAAAGGATTGAGAGGAAATAAAAGATTTATATTTTAATAAACAATGTTTTTATTAACATTTTTAGTATTACCGCACAGTTCAATTTATCATGTAGTCATATTCTGTACCAGGAACAATCACATAAGTAAAGGATGCATGAAAATAACGCAGATGGAAAATATTTCCAACCTGCATTACCCTCTTACAAATGTTT